>CM073124.1:16389009-16684009 GCA_037039145.1 Fundulus diaphanus
ACTAAAATGACTCCCAATTTTTTGTTGGTAATTTAGTAGCCTGAAAATATATCACAGAGATAACTTTTTCTCTCCAGCTGTTTGCACGTTTGTATCTGCTAGGCAGTCAGAAAAGCACTGCGGTAGTTAGAAGACGAGCAAGCCGAGAGGGGATTGATTTGTTCCTCAGAGTTCAGAGGCTTATAGAGGATCTGCACCAGTACAACAACTGCACCCTGGCAAACAACATGAAAGCTTCTTGGCATGTTCGGAAAGCATCAAAGAAAGATTTATCACGACTTGGAAAAAATAAAAACCAATTCTTTTCAAAAAAAAAAAAAAAAAACTCAGAGCGATTGGCCAAGAGGTGTTGGGGGAGCAACACGCACTCAAGAATCTTTCAGATGCACCTGGGTTTCACCAAAAATTACTTGCACCAAGTTAAATTTTTACTTCTGCAGCGCTTGCACAACAGCACGGTCTGCTCTCAGGCTACACCCACAGTGCTGTGGAAAAGTCTTTGGCCTCTTATACACTTTCTACATTTTAGATTTTTGTCATGCCTAAATGTTTCAGATCACTGAATTTAAATTAATCTGGGTAAATGAAAAAGCTTTTTTGATCATACTTTTATTTATTAGGGGGGTAGAATCAAACCAAATTAATTTCACCCTATGTTTAAAAAAGAATCAAAATTTATCCCCTTAACCTAAAATCTTGTTGTGCCACTTTATGTTGTGAATAAAGTGTTAGTAATAAGTGGGAATGAGTCCTTTACATCACTCTGGAGGACCTTTTTCATTTCAGCCACACAGGAGCCTTTTTAAGCTTGAATTTGTGTCACAGCATCTGAATGCCATTAAAATCTGGACTTTGACTGGGCCACTCCCAAACCTTAACTTTTCAGAGATGGACATGATGTTGTGCTTTGGATCATTGTACATATGTATAACCAAAGACTGCTTAAGGTTACAAAGGCGAGACGTTCTCCACCAGGATCTCCTGGTAGAGAGCAGAATTCATGGTTCCATCACTTAAGACATGTCATCCAGGAGCCACAAAGCATCTCCAGGACATCACACTAACCCCACCCTGATCCTCATGATCTTTTCTGAAATGCTTCTTTCATTTTACACCTGATTTAAGGTGACAAACTTCTAAAGGGCTAATTTTTGTCTCGTCATACCAAAGAATATGCTGAGTTCACACAGCAAGATAATTTGCCTGATTTTTGTCCCGATCACACCCTTCCAACATGCCCTGATTATCAGTGTCTCTTAATATAATCTTATGAGATATTCCTGCCGTGTTTGATGTGTTAAGAATGATCTAGTCTGCTTGGAAGGACGCTGGGGCCACTCTGACCTCAAATCGGGGATATTCAACATGTCCGATTGTCTTAGCCCGATTTCCTAGCGTGATTGGTGTTCCCCGGGGACAAACGAGCAGGCAGCCTGTTGAACGTGTTGTGTAGCCAATCAGAAAGTGAGGTGACGAAAAGCTGGAGAAAAATAACCCACAACTCGTCCTTCATAGTGAAACAAAAATGGAGCCCCTGTTTGCGCTGTCCCGCTCCTTTAACCAGCGTCCGCAAACTATCGCCATTGTTCTTCATCGTCGGCCGTGTTTCTTTACTCTGAAACGAAGAAAGGAAGAAATAATACAGCAGGAATCAGCCTTCATCAGTCCAGGTTTGGACCAGAACATAGTATTCCTCATGCCGGTTGCAGGGGATGTTGCTCCTCTCTTTACATGGGGACTGAAGATTAGCAACTAAAGTGTACATTTTACCAGCTATTAAATTCACACAAAAGCATCTGAAAAAGTGAGACATTTACACTTCTGAAAAAAGAGACAGAAATGTAAAACTGATGCCTTTAGCTAACAATGTATAATGCAAAAAAAAAGACTATATATCCATTTATTCGTACAAATAACTTAAACACGTGAATAAGAAGCATATTCTATACTTTAGTGTTTTCCACGTAATCACAAACAACAGAGGAGTTGACGGGAGCAAAAAGTAGTATACTTGAAGTAAATTTTATTAAGAATACTTAAGTATAAGTTTAGAAAGTATACTCGAACCATGTACTTTTAGTGCACTTGAAGTATTACTATTAAAATACTTCTTGAAACTAAATTGGGACATTTTTTAGTTTACAAAAGTATACTTAAAGTATACTGTTCCAAGATCATTTTAAGTTTACTAAATTATACATTAAAGTATTAAGCAAGTACACTAATCTATATACTAGAAGTTTACAAGGTATACTTGTGCTTCACATTTTAGTTTATTGAAGTATATTTAAAGTATACCACCAGTATACTTTTCAATATCCTGTCAATGTACTAGTTATATACTTATGATGTGATCCTGAAAGCTGCTGATTTTGACACCACACAGGACATCTGAACATGAATATAACTGCATCTGTATCTGAATGGTTGGATGAACCACAGCAGTCCAGTCGCCTCTAAATTGAGGCAGAAACTGCTGTAGATCTTCATAATCCAAATTCTAATTGGGATTATTTACAAAGCCTCTAATTAACTAGATTACTTTTGTCATTATGTTGCTCCGCTTGTAACATGGCATATTGGCAACTGGAGAAGATCTATTATCATAGTACAAGTATTGTTAATATCTAACGTGGAGTTTATTTTTATAATGACCGACATCTCTTACGCTTCACCAAAGGCTCAACGAAAATCTGCATCAGTTGAAAGGGAGCTGTTAAAAAGCTATTTTGCCCGTATTTTCACCTCCTCATTATAGATAATAAAAATATTTTACGAGTGAAATCTTTTTTCTCTTCCACAGCATTAAGACACCCGCAGGTGTTTATACTGGCCATAAACAGCGACACAAAAATGTGACAGTAACAACAACGACCTTTAGTGTCAAGATTATTTTTTCTGTCAGCAATTTATTTGCCTCGTCTGTCAGACACAGTAGCAGGTTATCTGTCCGAGTCTATAAGCTCTTTTTATTTCTTTTTTGTTAACAGTTAATGTGTAACTAAAAGTGCGAGGGGAATCAGCACGTTTCCTTTTACCTGACATATAGATCGATGTTGGCGTGGCTGCGCTCCGAGGGAGCTAAATGGGATCTTTGTCAGGAGAGCGACGCATCTCATGCAAAGTGGAGCAGAAACGAAGAGCCAAAACTACCGATGCGGTCAGGCTGTATTAAAGTTTTCCGTACCATTTTTTTCTCAAACGGGCTGGGAATTACGAATCAACGGGCATCCCACAGCGATACAGTCATCCCATCTTCCTCCGCAGCCACAGCTGTCACTTTTTTAATCATAAACCTCGCTGTTTCCATGAGTGAATAACCTGTTTTTACTGTAAACACAACCTTTGACGTTAAAGGGCTTCGCAGGAGCTCCTCTGAATCCGCTCTGCTTGTTTAAGTCAGCTTTTGAACAATTAAGATTCTGGATCCGCGCCACATAATGTGAAACCTCGGTTATCTATTATTTCATGAGTAAAGAGAATAAACTTCGCAGTCAGTCAACCATAGCTTCGGTCTTGTTACCCAGTGATTACTCACAGCTTTAACAGTTTCCTTCTTTCCTAAGAACGGAGGATGTAATGTCGCTCTGCTAGATTGATTGCCCAGAGAAGCATCTTCAAATCCAGTTGATCACTGTGCAAAATATACAAAATTTAGAGGTGAAGATGCAAAGGTTAAAACACAAAATGTGTGTAAAAAATAGGTGATTGTTCAGTTTTTTTCAGCCTTCGAAAAAAACCTGAAAAAACTGGGTGGAGGCCAGCATGAAAAAGTCCCGGGAGCTAAGTCCACATTCAGAGGTTCAGGATCAGCTACTGGTCCAAAAACGACTCCATGCAAGTAACTAATTACAACCAGGATGTGTTGTTGCATTGTTCCTTATTGAAAGTGGATTTTGTAAAATGAACGAATCAAGAAAATCTGCCCTAAAATGAGTTAAGTTTGATGGATATTTTGAAGAATAAAGGTTTTACAGAATCGGACCCTTGTCAATAAAATGAACTCGTAGTGATGGCTGTAAATTCTTCTAATTCAATTTGATTTCAGTTTTAGTTATATAGCGCCAATTCACAACACAAAGTTTACAAAGTCAATTCAAGCAAATCATACAGACGGATTGGTTAAAAGGTTTTCCATCTAAGGAAAACGGACATGTACTAATTTTTTTTTTTTTTTACAATTTTTAATGATTACAGGTTACATTTTATTCTAGCGGCTAGAATGACTAGGCTTACTAAAACAGAAGTTTCCGTACAAGTCTCGCTCTCTCTCGCTCTCTCGCAGCCTGAAGGACAGATACATCTGGACCTGAGGTAAAATATCCAGTTTCCTTCATATCTTCTTACATTCCTATGATTCCTCTGGCCTGATTTTAAACACCACACTGATATAAAAAAATCACCTAAGTTATCTTTCCAGGGTGTACCCCACTTCTCACCCATTGACAGCTGGAGATAGGCACCAGCCCCCCTCATGACCCCACAAGGGATAGACGTGTTAGAAGATGGATGGATGGAGTCATTTTCCCTCGACAACAGCCTCCACATCAAAGATTGTCGTTGTCAGCTCACTGTCACAGTTTTTAAGAAGGATCTGATGTCTGAGTTTCTGACCAGTCTGTCACCACTCCTGGTTGATACAGCTGAAAATCCCTCGACTCCAGGCACTTTCGCTTTACATTACTTCCCATGTTTATCGCCTATTTAACTCAACCCTATAATGATGCTGACAAATTAGCTAAACAAAAAACGAAGTTAAGAGCCTCAACTGTACGTCAGATGTAAGTGAGGCTTATTGAAATTGTTTCCAGATGAATATCTTTAATATCTATGGTTTACATAAAATAGTAAAAATTCTGATTCTAGCCCTGCAGGATCGTATCTGTATCAAGATAATAAAGCTATTTATCTTATTCTGCATTTTTTTCTAATAAGCCATTCTCCAGAAGCTTGCTGAAGGCTAGTTGTTATTATTATGATCATCATCATTATTATTATTATTACAAAATTAAAGTCTATGTTGTTTTAATCCCACATAAACTAATTTACAAGTTAATAATAATAATAATATTAATAATAATAATAAACAGATTAAAATATTCAAAAGTTTGGCATCATTTGACATTGCTAACCAACGTAATGACAGAAAATACAGAAATCAATAAGAAAATCAGCTCCTTCATTTCTATTTTAAAAAAAATTGCATTAAAGGTCAGTTAATAAACTAGGCAAAACAGTCAATGGTTGCATGATATATAATAGATATATTTACTGTCAGTTGTTATGCAGCCTGTATCCTATTATAGCCAATTTAGGCTATAATAAGATATTGGCTATCTTAAGATATGCTTCTTTAAATTTAGATTTGAAAACACTAGTAGTTTCTATCCACAGACGTTCAGCGAACAGATGCTGTGCTTTTTTCTGAACTATTTTAGACAGTGGTTTATTTACTGATGGGACATTAAAGTGTTGTTTAATGGTTTTGATGTTTTAAGGGTTATGAAATTATGTTCAGTCACTAAATAAACAGAAAACGTGAGTTGCAAGGATTTCATCAAGCGTTCACTTCTTTTGGAGTAAATCTGAAAAGTCACCGCCCACCCCCTCCCGCCATCGGACCACTTGTGGACTCTGGCCTGCCGTCTCCACGCTCCTTTGCTCATCCCTAAAATTAATTCATCCGCACATCTCTGTCCCAAGAACACCACATTAACCCTGACCACAGGAGGCATCCTGATGGAAAAAATGTCCCTTCTCTGGCATCCCACTGAAACATCAGCTTGACCTTTCCACCTCAGAATCTCTCTTTTTGCTTTTTTTCCCATCCCTCCGTTCAAGTCCCCGAGGTTTCCACCCGCCAACTCTTAAAACTTAAAATACAAATAGAAAATTCTCCTGCAAAAGCTGTTGCTGTGCGTCTAATTTAGTCATATCCCACCTTAAACATTTCCTGTTGCTATGCGGCTGTGATGAAGACTCATTCCAAAGCGTCACGCCACACTGGCTGCTTTCTGGAGGACAGAGGAACTGTAATTGGGGGCCATTAGCTGCTGCCCACGACCAGTCAAGCAGGGTCCGTTTGGAGATTGAGACATGGTGACTGAACAGTCCCACCACCTGGATCAGTGTCTCCTACCTGTGTGACTTCCTCACCCACTCAACCTCTCTGACCTCCTTCACTGAAGCTCTATATGAGATTCTGAGTGGACCCCCACCTCCCACCTGCACACACAGACTGCCACCACCACCACCACCACCACCGCCGCATGTTCTTTGGTTTAAGCCTTGTCCACAAACACTGAGTCAGAGCCAACAGCGTCCAACTGCAATCACATAAGAAGTCGCTTTTATAACAGCTTTAAAACTCTGTCAAAGCAATCTAAACCCCATCACTTAACTTGCTGACCTGTGCCTCCTTCCTGCACGCCGGAATTTGCTCCAATTCCCCTTCAATTATAGCCGCCTTATCACCAGCAGAGGGAAACACTTTTTACGTACTTTATAAGAACTTTAACCCTCCTGGGTTGAACTGGTTTGATGTTGTAATGTCTGCACACAAAAAATAATTTTATTCATCTTGCTCCCAATTTTAATACCTCCATTAATCTCAAAATCTAAACAATTTATGATAAAAACTAAATAAAGAAATTGAAGTGAACCAGTTTTGGTGGACCTGAAAAATGATTTTAAAACCAATTGGTAGCTAGGTAGATATCAGATGAAGATAGTATGGGTTAATCTTTTTAGATTAGATTTTATTTAGCCTTTCATCTTAAATTAAGATTAATAAAAGTAAACTAAGCAAAAAAAAATCTTAAACAAAACAAACCAAGCAAATATAATTTACAAATTATACTTTGGCAATAAAGAGGCATGATGATGTTTAATATTGTACAAATGTTTTGCTCGTTGGCTCTTTATTCTTTATTTTAGGCTAATATTAGTTTGATTTAGAAGTGCCGGAGACCTCCGCAGCCACAGTTGGTCTCATAAAGAGCTGCTCGGCTTTATTGCCTCATTGCCCCATTGCCCAATGTCACATGCCTTCAGTCCTGGGATATGATCTGAGATAAGGCAAGAAAGTACTAAAGCGAAACATTCTCCTTCGGCTACCTGTCCGCCTAAAATGTCAGAATGTGTTGAAAACTTTGTGAATTGTTGTGGAAATAAAACCAGCTCCACTCAATCCGAATGGTCATTTCCAAGCTTGCGTCGTTGCTGTCTCTGCTGTTTTGGAGACGACATCGGATCCATTTTTAGAAGGTATCACTGTCATTCTGACTCACCGAGATGCCCTTATATATACAGGTTTTATAAATCATATTTTGATGATAAGCTGATTACCTTACCCTTGACAGCAGCACAAAGCGAAGGCAGTAAAGCGGCGTATTACGAGGTGATGGTTCATAAAGGGATTGGCTCAGATAAGATGGTTTTTGTGAGGATGACGACTTCAGGTCAGGGAAAAAAAGGTCTTCTGGCTTGCAGTTGACCTCCCTCATTTACATGGGCGGCCACCTGCAAAACCTTTGAATATGTATCAATGTTTTGTTTTTTTATGCAAGTCTCAGTTATAAAGCGGGTTTTAATCAGGAGCAAACTTCCGATTGTGTTTACCGTTGTGTCCATTCAGACAAGGTCATAAAATTGTTACGGCCCATGAAAGGCACCGATTTCAACCTTTAACCTGCACCTCATGCACACAGGATGGCTGCCAAATTACTTTCAAACCATTGTATCGCATATTAATTACGAAAGTCTGCAGAGCATATAAATATATGGACATATACCACTGTCACACCCAGATTTCCCAATTGTGGGATGATAGAGGATGAGGTCCGGGGGCCGCCACTTCCAGAGCTTATGGCTCTTCTTTATGCTGAGGTTAGTTTTTAATGATCTTGGCTGCGTGTTTGGGGGGTTGTTGTCCTACTACAGAATTCATTTGGGACCAATCATACGCCTCCCTGATGGTATTGCATGATGGACGAACATTTCACAGCTTTGAGGACACCATTAATCCTGACCAAATTCTCTAACTCTATTTGCAGATATGCAGCATGCTTCACTGTTGCCTGCAGACATTCATTACCGCACCGCTGTCCACCTCTTAGCCGAACCCAATTCCTTTTGCTGCAACCAAACATTTCAAACGCTGTCTCATCAGTCCAGATCACCTGCTCCCATTTGTCTGCGCCCGTAGTTCCTGTGTTTCCGTGCATAGTTTGGCCTCGCTTCCACGTGGGAGGTTCGGCTCTTTGGCTGCAACATGAAAACCATTTCTGGCCTGACTTCTCTTGACAGTGGATGGGTGTACCTGGGTCCCATATCTGTCAGTCTGGAGCTGATAGCACAGCTGGACATCTTCTGATTTCAAAAGGAAATAAGCTTCAGGTGTTTTTCATCTGCTTCACCAAGTCTCCTTAGCCCACCACTGCATCTAAAATCCTCAATGTTGCCCCCTTTCTTTCAGCATGCTTCTTTAGAAGAGCTTGAACATCACATCTTGACACACTACTCTGCTTTGAAATATTTGAAATCATGTCTGACCTGTTTCATGAAACTGTCTGCTACAGCCTCCCCTTGGTAGCACAGTTTACCCGTTCTTCACCCAGTTTTAAGCCTCCTACACATCTCTTTCTGGTTCAGTTAATGTCCGTTTCAACCTACATGTGACACTGACGACAATCCTGCAGAAGCCCTGCCTTTTTGCAAGTGTACCTACAAGAAGTGAGGCTGGTTTGAAAAAAGGGTAGCCGCAACAAATATTGATGTGATTTAGATATTTCGTTTTGCCGCTTACTTTGCATTTTGGAAATCAATTAATATTAAAAAAAAAAAGCAATCATTAGTTACTTTTGCTCAGTACTGTATATATGTATGGAGAAGGGATCATTCCCCTTAAAACTCTACCGCTCTCAAAGCCAGTCTGATTAACTTAACGTCTGTGTTTTTTATGCCTGCAGCCACAATGAAATTCCTCCTTGCTGAGGTCCACCTTTCTAATCTTCAGAATGACCCTGTTAATGAGCCTAATGGCGTATGAGCGATACCACACTTGAGTGAAACCGTGTGGGGGGTGACTGCTTCAGCAACTTCCCGTAATGCAGTGCAAACTTTCGTGGCCACTGTCTATCTGGAGGAAACCATTAGAACAAACTGCTCTCAGGTGCAGCAAAGCAGACCGGGCATGTTCCTTTGTGAACCAGATCACCTTTAAGTGTCCTATGCAAGGACAACATGTAGGTTCATTAAATGCATGCGTCACATTCTTCAACCACATGCCAAGTTTCAAAATGGTAAGATAAATGTTTTTTTTCCTCTGTTTGGTACTCGGAAATACCCCCTCAGGCTCTTTTGCTCTGCATTAATCATCAAATAATGCTTATGTAAACAATATAGTTACACCACATGGAGGTAAATAGTTATTTTTATGATTTTCTTTTTATGGTTGAGTAGATGTCTGGTCACAGCTCCCTGTTAGAATGCATCAGTGATATAAAAGGTAAATTTTTAGAGTATGGCTGCCCTCTCGTGGTCAATATGTGGTATTGCACAACCGAAAACAACGTTTTAAGTAAAAAAAAAAACAAAAAAAACAGCTCAAACCTTTTGAACGTTTTCACATTTCAAGGTAAAACAACCTGTCATGGCATTCAGAGCGAGAGATCGCAGTGAATCTGGTTGTGTCTCTTCCAGCTTTAGACTTCTAAAGACATTATTGCTCCTCTTCACTGTGGATAACTCACACTCAGTCAGATATGATGGAGACCTTTTGTGCCAGTTTGTTTTAAAGTTTTGCTACATATTCTCAGGTAGATTTAGGTTTGACCAGGCCATTCTAACAAAGCAATATTCTTTGATCTAAATCAATTATTTGTAGCTCTGGCTGCATGTTTAGAGTTGTGTTCCCGCTGCAGAGTGAACCAACGGCCATCTTCCAAGTTGCAGCCTCCATCAACCAGGATTGCCCAGTATTTAGCTCCATCCATCTTCTTATTAATTAATGCTGACTTATCTCCTTGTCCCTGCTGTAGAAAGGCAACCCCTCAGCATGATGCCGCCGCCGCCATGTTAAACCATGGGGACATTTCTTGGGGTATTAGTGTTTTGTCCGTCACCTCCACCGTGTGTGTACTTCACAGTTGTGAATGGTTATACATGCTGTTCAAATGACAATACTGCCAGCAGCGTTTTCATGTAAGAAGATTAAGAAATATTATGTCTTGGGTTTATATCGTCTAACATTCTTGCTAATCTTTAAAATAAAATAGTTTTTATTACAAGCTAAGCCATTACATCTGCCTTTATCTTGCATTTATGTTTTGGTCCACGAAACTCCTAAAAGCCACAAGAAGAGCTGACGAACATATCCGATCGCGCAGTATCTAAAACCACAACAACTTGGGGCATAAACAAAAGCCTTTGCAGCCCAGTGAATGTGTAATCACGTTTGGATTTATGTGAATTTGTGCAACAGCTGTGCAACATTCTCACTGTGTGCCTTCATTGCGTGGCTTCCTGAAGAGTCATTTTTCACAAAACTGAAAGCATTTAAGGAAGAAAAATGTATTCTACAAGAGGAGGTCATCTTTTGGCGGACAAGAAGCAAGACATCATAGATCAGAGCCATCATCAATTTTCAATGGAAATTTCGTGCTGTGAGGATACAAAATAACTGCTGGGGAAGGTCTGAGTGTTTCTATCTTTATGAATGTATTCTGTGTCGGTATTTCAGGCATACAGCATGGAGAAGCTGGTTGCTTGCATGTGCAAAAGGAAGTTTTACTCTGCAAAAAGAATATCTCTAAATATCTGTTAGATGAAGATTGCATCTGGCATACAATGTAGACAGGCCATTCATAAAAATAGTATAGGTGTTTATGTCTACAGTTCACTCAAACTCCAGTTGCAACAGTGATGTGTTGAAGACAACACTGTTTGTTGTCTTCACCCTTTTTTACAAAAAGACTGACAGTACATTCTATGAAAATTCACAATCCAAATGTAGATTTTGAAACAAATATACACGTCAACCACAAGTGACAAAAGAGTGTCATATTACCATTTGCAAAGACTTTCATGCAATGATGCATCCACAATGATTTATCACAAACAATAAAGGAAAATACACTCCAGCCTAGGTACAGAACCACGGTCCATGTTCTTGGTTATACACGAGCAGGCCACATTTTTTTTTCTCTCAGCATCCCTCGTGTTTGAGCCTGAGTCATGTGCCTCCTTGTTATGTCGGCGTTACGTCCGCCCACTGGTCACCGCTCAGTCTATGAGGCATCTGCAGAGCACAAACATCCACTGCATCAATGAGAGCTCCACGCTGAACAAAAGAAGAAGATATTTTAAGACTTTGCCTCAAAAAAAAAAAAAAAAAAGGAACTGTGTTTGGTGCGCATGTTGTTTTCAAATGTTTTGTGAATCAAACATGAGACGAGCTGAACTAGAGAAGAGATTTCTAAGCAGGGGGGACAACAGATTAGTCACAATAACAGGATCTTTTTACGATTAATCAGAGATCTAATGCCACTTTTGCATTCATAGTTAGACCTGCATCTGCTTTAACGCTAAACATTCAAGATTAGCATTTTTTTTTTTTACATCTACATTATATTTAAAACAGTTTTTTTTACTCACCTCAGGAGAGAATTTTGTGCAAATGCATCTTTAATTTTACAGAAGGCGGGGTTGGTCTCATCTCCCAGTCAATTATATGTGCAGTCTACATGTGAATGTGTTCTGGCCAGAAATTACAGCTCTGTGTGGGAAGATGGGCAAAGGCAGCCAGAGGCTATGAAAGAGAACGCAGGCAGGTATGTGGGGGACGGAGGTGCTAATGGGAAGGGAAAAAAAAAAATAAAGAGCACAATACAGTGCTGCGAGTTTGGCAAAGAAGCAGACAGGCTTCTGACGCATTTCTGCCTAAAGTCCGAGTTAATGTGAGGCCAGTATGATACAACGTGTCTGGAAGGCAGGCCAGCTTTGATTCATTATATTACATTTTCCTTTGGTTCCTCTCTTACCAAACCGAGATTCAATTTAAGGTTTCAAGCATGGGCGACACCAGAGCGCTTGTGTTGGCTACATTGTGTTGCAGCAAAATACATGATTAAAGGTTGTTAAAGGGTAAAGTTCCTGTAAATCCATGTTCAAAAACTATAAGAGTCTGACTGATGAGAAGGAAAGACTAAATACTTATTTTAAGTGGGCTTAAGGTTTTGCAAATGAGATATTAATACAGTTTAACAGCCATATTCACATTTGAAGGTCAGAATGTCCAGTACAGACTAAATGGGAAGATGCATTTACAAAAATATCAAAATAAGACTAGAACTCAGTGATCTAGACCTCAAAATTCCTTCAGAAAGCAAATAAGCTTCTTTTTTTTCCACCAGTAGTGTTCCCTTGTTTCAATTTCCATGTAAAGCATCTGTGAGGCATCTCTCAAAAGATTATAAAACTATGTATAAGGAGATTTAATATGGAAAAAATAATTGACCTGATTCTATTTACATTTTAATAAAATTCCAGGTTCCCTTCTGAATAACCAATAGAAAATCTGTACTGGTTTTTCAGCCATTTAAACCCCTTTTCAATGCTGCTGAACAGCTCTTTGCATATTTCCACTGGTATTTTAATGATTATTCTTAAATGATGAGCTCCAAGTTGTTGAGGTTCGAAGGCCTTGCCGCATAGCGCTCATCACTCTAATATTTAGTTCCCGCCACGTTATTTCAACTAACTACTCTGGCTCGGCCTCCAAAACATTAATATCCACTCAGAAGATTCCCGTTGGCATATGAAAAGATTTACACCAAACCTGAATCTGCCAGAAGTATGAATAATTACGTATTCTGTGGACTGAAAAGTGCATGTTCTGTCACATCTACCATAAAACCAACAAAGCATTTTCAGGTGAAGAACTTCATACAGTCAAACATGATGGTGGTAGAAGGAACGCTTACCCTGCTGCAGGACGGCGCCGACTTGCTGTAATAGAAAAATTGTAAATGGAAACGTGAATTTCTTTTTACTATAAACCCTGAAGTCCATCAGTTTCTGATAATAAGCTCGTGCAACTGGAGAACGAACCAAAAGCACATCTGCAAACTTCACCTTTGAACTCCTCAGAATAAAAACGTTTTGGAATGGCCTAATCAAAGTCCAGGCTTAAATATAACCGAGAGGCTGTTAAACAGGGCGGCCATGCTGGAAAACCCACCAATGTGTCTGAATTAAAGTTGCTCTGCAGGGTGACACAACCAGTTATTAGGTTTAGAGGGAAATAACTGATTTACAGAAGATGGTTTGGATGGCTTTTTTTCTCTGAACAAAACCCTCATTTGAAGCAAGCATTTTGTATCCGATCTTGTGTTTGTGAGCAAAAACGTAATCAATCTGTAGGAAGCCCATACTTTTCACAGCACTGTGTAAGTATATAAATGGGAATTTTAGTCAAGACTTCATATTGCGATCGTGTTCCCCCGTGTGGTTTTATGTCCAGCAGCAGCTCTGGTTTCAAACTTTGTAATATGAGAAATTTATAGATGTGAAAGAGGCTAAGTACTTCAGTTAACCCCAATAGTATCTCATTTCATCCACTTTGACCTCAGTCTGACTCTAGAAATTATTCATTGATCCTCTTTAATTTGTCTGATTTCTCAGCTCCATCGACTCTGTGACCTCTCGGTTTAAAGGTTTTCCAGTAAGGCAGCATGTAAGTGTATCAAAACTAACAAAAATGTCACAACATGCTCGGGCTGCATGTGTCAAAAAGTATCCAAGACACAAAGAAAATGCCTATTCTCCCTGCTTTCACTATAGTATTTTAAATGTGCTCAACAATTGAACTTGCAGCTTTTCAATACCAAAAAATCCCCATTTATCCCCATGCATTTATATGGTTACTCATTCTGTCACGTAAGCCTTGACACTGACACACCATCTAACCTCTGATCCGCTTTGTGCGCTAACATGAAGCATGCGTGCGCAGGTTTCCATACCAACCAAAGCCCCGATGTAGGTGCGCATATCAGTGCAATTAGCTGGAGTGGGACGTAAACACAAACAGCTGCAGTTTGTGCCGCATTAACGGGGAAGCAAAACGATTATATGAAAACTGAAAGTGTTCAACATGACATTTCTTCTCGTAATCACCCCTGACTGGCAAATCGAATCATTTAAATATGCTTCCTTGATAAAAAAATATTTAATGCAGACTTCATTTTAGATATTGGCCACCACTGTTGTACCATATCCATGCTCATTTCTTTTTTTTTTTTAAGGTGATCTCAGGAGGCAAAGTCCGTTAAACCAGAAAGTCAAACGTCCACATTTTTTTTCAGGCATATGGGTAAACAGCACAATTCTACAGTGGCCTGATGTCACAGTTACATGGCTCGTGCTCCTCATCTCAGAGTGAACATCTGACACACTTGTTGCTATGGACCTTTTTACCATTTATTCACAGTGAACACAATAATCAGCCGCTACAGGCATGCTGTAGAGCCCTGCAGCTTTCACAGATGAATGCTGAAGCCTTAAATAGTACGTTGCTTTTGTGAGCCAGTCATCTCGCTCAGTTACCTCACACTGTATGGTGTGCTCTGTTGTTTCATTCTGTTGCTTTTATGGTTTCGCTTGCGGTTTCTTGGCTTTGTGGGGTTTCTTGCAGCTCAAAAGATCACGTTCAACAAAAAGTGTGTATGAATTTTCCATGCAAATCCTAGGAAGCATTTAGGAATTCCCTTTAAATCCCCATTAGAGTTTTATGTCATTAGATTACTTACACAAGCTTGAAAAAGTATGTCTTGAGTCCAACATTTCTCAGTCAGACCTCGTTTTGCCCAATAAATGAGCCAAAATTTGACCCCATGTTCACTCATCAAGCGACTGACCATTGTTGATGGACATCATATCCTGTCGCACTAAAAAAAAAAACGAAATGTTTTAACACAGGTTAGAAGGTGAAGCAAATTCCCCATGAATGCTACACAGTTCTTTAATCAAATTCTCAACATACAAGTTACTAATTTAATAAATATTTTTTTAACTTCAATTCACAAACCTTCAAAGTAAGTTACGCAGGGTA
The DNA here is from genome assembly GCA_037039145.1 of Fundulus diaphanus. Lineage (NCBI taxonomy): Eukaryota > Metazoa > Chordata > Actinopteri > Cyprinodontiformes > Fundulidae > Fundulus > Fundulus diaphanus. Next base: position 16,404,119 of record CM073124.1, read on the forward strand.
ACACTGCTAATGCAAACATTAGCTATTAACACAACAACGGCAAACATTTCAGCAACATTTATGAAAAGATAAGGCTATTGATAGAAAGGGGAAATAAAATAAAATCTATTGGAATTGAATTAAAAAAATAATCTTACTCCACATTTTCAGTTTTTTTTCAGTACTAGCTGCTAGTTAGCATGGAAACGGGGAATTAGCTTCAGATTAGCATCCTACAAAACTTAGAGGTACTATTTTTACATTACAATGACATCAACATATACAATAAAACATAAAAGGTCACATTTTTCCAAAATAGCAATCTTTTACAAGGTGGCTTAATTTGTTAGCTATAAAGCATGTAGATGGGTTATTGACAAGGATTTAGCTGCAGCCACAACAAAAACACGGCCCGCTAAAGTCAGTGGGTGTGTGTTGGGGGGGGGGATTTGCTACATTTGAAACTAAATAAATACCACATGTTATTAATTAGGGGAATAGCTTAAATTAAGTAAAGACCGTTGTCTTGAAAAACCTTCAAGATGTGCTCTTAGCAGAAATTAGTGACGTCAGCTAATTATCAGTATAGAATTTCCTGTTTGCACAACTTTACAGCAACTATAGCCAATGAGTCCACTAGTTAGCTGGAAAATGCGTGATTAGTTTCTGATGAATGCTTTTTCCTTAAAACCTTGGTTTAAATATTAGGTTTTGATACACAGATTTTATATTAACATCAGAATAACAATGAAAAAAAAGTTAGTGTTCTAAATTTGCACAGGTAACAGAAGGCTAGATAGTTAGCTAGTTAACATGAAAATAAGTGATTAGCTGCACATAAATGGCTCTTTATTGTACCAGTTAGCAATGTCTAATTACTATATATATATATAATTTTGTCAGCACATTTTAGCGGGGACATTAATACCTAACAAAGTTCATATTTTCCCAATGATCAGTTTTACAAGCTAGCAGCTAATTTTAAAGCTTACTAGTTAGGTAACGTGAGAGCAAGTGTAGCGTAGAAACATTAATTCTCAGTATTTTACTACTAAGTATTTTTTATACAAATATTACAGTAACATTTCAGAAATGGGGGGAGAGGGGTTAGCAAAGCCTGACATTTCTGAAACATTTATCTAGTTTGCCAATCAATGTAATAGTAAGAGTTTTTCTAATAGTTGGTATGAAATAAAAGAACTCAAACTTTTTATGTAGTGCCCCATTGTTAACCATGGTAATTAATTTTAACACAAGGGAAGGCAATGACAAACTAAAAGCCAACAAGTAGTAAGTCAACAATGATTTTTTTTATTTTATCCGGTTTATACAGTTTTGGTTCTGTAGCAACCTACTGGATAAATCTAATGAAGTGCAATTGTACTCAAGCCATTTACAGTTGAGAGCAATGACAGGCACAAGTTTTGTGCAAATTTAACAGCATTGGAACGGCTCCTACAACATACATTGCAAAGAATACATGCCAGAGGAAAACAACGCTAAATCAGTTTACATTGACAACAATTAGGAAGACGTCCCATGACAACAAAAATCAATCCAAGCTAAGACTGGAAAAAAACATTTCACCCACAACTGACAAATGGGAGACAATAACTCAGTAAACATTCAGCCTTTACGCACAGCGAGAAATGTGTTGTTATCCGCCCCCAAGGACTCAAACCCGTCAATCTGCCCAATCCAAAAATCCTTGATTCAAAAATTGTGCAATGCCCTTTTCAAACTATTTATATTGATATTACAAAACGAAAAACCTAAAACTTGTAACCGAACGGGTAACAGAGCAACCTATACCGGCATTTTTCTTTTCTTTTTAAAGGAGTCGACACTTAAATGCTTCGCCTGGCAAGACACTGGCCACTAAAACTAAGAAGGTGCTGCAACTTTAAAAGGTATCACAAACCACATGAGACAACACAACCATCTGAAACACATGGGTGGTGGTAGCCTTGATAAAAATTAACCTCATTTGTTTATCTAACGCTGCTATATAGCAATCACTGGGACAAAACGTGTGTCAGCGATGTCCAACATCCACATACTCGAAAGCTGAAAACCCTAATTATTTGCCTCCAGAACAGATTTGAGTTTTGAAGCAATAAAATAAAAATGTGTGCAGTAACCTCCAAACATGCAGTAACACAGGATCGTAAATAAGAGCTATGCAAGTGATTTCTGGTAACCAGTCTGTAGTCTTATAGCACAGACATTACAGGCTTAGGTCTGTTTGTGCGAGCCCTAAATGCTCTCTCCCTTCACAGTGAAAGTTTAAGATTTGACAAACTAAACCTCTCCAAGACTGCCTGCATCCTCTTGTGCCTCTTCCAGAGTGTAACGCGTGTTCGGCAATGTGACATCTTTCATGAACGCGGCTGCTGAAGTTTCACCTTCTGCTAAAGATTCATCAAATATTAAAATTAAATAAAATAAAAAAAACAAGGGGTTATGTATCCCGTGTGGTTGGGATGACATCATTTCCTATAAATCGCTTAGAGCAAGAGAACTGAACAGACTGTTTCACCACCCCCCCTCCCTCGATCAACCTTTTCAATGTTCACTTTCACATTTTCAAGATGAATCGTCATGCAAAAGGTTTAACTTCACTATCTAAAACACGAGTTTCTCATAATTGGGTCTGGCAGTGCCACTTATGAAGGAAAGCAGATGAACCACTACATTCTAGAGCTTTCCTTTATTATACAATCGAGGGCCACACTGAAATCTTTCACAACCTAGAATCAACAAAAACTACTTCAGTTGCATTCAAATGGCAACTATCGAAAAGTAAACTTACTGTAACATACATATTATATAAGTGTATAGTCCATGCAGTTGCGCACGGCAGATTTTGCATCGTTATGGTATGTCATAAGTGTATGGGAGACATCAGCCACCAGTGCATTTCCAATTTAGGTTCAGGGAGGAAAAACTCCTCGGTACACATCAGAAACTCAGCCAGACTTGAAGAGCAAAATGGCCACTTGGCCCAAGTAGAAGTAAATAAAATGCTTTGTCTCGTGAGTGACGTAGCTGCCGAAGTTCCTCCCGACGATGCAGTGCCAGGTTGGATTGTACTTCTTGTCAAACTCCTAAAAAAGAGACAAGAGAAGAGGATGAACGGCTGCAAACTAGATTTTGTTTTTTAAAAAAAACATTTAGCACTTGTTGTCCAAACTAAAACGTTCCAACATATTTTTAAAAAAAGGCAAGTGGTCAATAAACTTTGGGTCAGAAAACAACTTGTATATCCCCCTTTTAAATTTCTCCTGCTTTTGTCACACTTAAATTTTGCTTTTATATCAGACAAACATAACCTGATTAAAAACACTAAAAGCAGCTTTAGAAATTATTTTTTTTCAACCAAACTGGCTCGATGCAAAAAGGTTCATTTAACTGCCATCAAGGGTTTCTGTTTAATGGCAATGAGTCGTTGACATGTGAGGTTTTCCAAGCATAAGCCGGTTTAGGCCTGTGCCACAGCAGCCTTTGACTGGGCGACTCGTGGTTCTGTCCATTTGCTTTGTAGGAAGCAAAAGCAGCCCCCAACCATCGCACCACTACCACCGTTTGTGCTTTGGATGTTGCTCTTGGTTCTTTTCTGACCTCCTAGATGAGACATCATGGCACTTTTGGAGTAATTTTGGTAGGGGGACCAATTTTCTCAATTTTCAGTTCCCTTGAGTCCAAAATCCTTCAAAATGGCTTTGCAACTCAAAACTGATAGATGCAGGTGTCTTTGTTTCTTAACTGTGTATGAATTTATTTCAATAGGACCACAGCGTGCGGCTTTTTGAAATATTTTACCTTACTTCATTTTGTTGAACAGGATCTATTTAGGCAATTTCTTGATTCTACAGGCATGACAGCAATTATTCCTGACTGTTGATGATCTGAAAAACAGGGCCAGTGGTGGCCTAGTGGTTAGAGAGCAGGGAGAGTCTGCAAGGCAGCCCACAGACTGCCACTCTGGGTCCCTGAGCGAGACCCTCAGCCCCAGAATGCTCCCCGAAGGGCCGCACGGCCCGCTGCTCCCTAAGGGAGGGTTAAATCCAGAGGACGAATTTCACTGGCAACTTCTGTTGCAATGACAATATAATGATGATTATAAAAACTAAGCAAAAACAGAAGTGATCTTTAAAGAGCCAAATGTACTTTTTGCACTTTACATTGGTATTAAATTGTTATTTACACAGTTTAAATGAATATAAATTGTCACAAGCCATCTCTTAAGAATCAAGCAAAGCAGGAAAACTGCACACACACAAAGTGCAACTCGTTTTAAACTTCATCAAGAGCTGAAAATTGATAAGATTCAGCGAGGCTTTTAAAAGTTACTGTTTTTGTTCACGTGTTTGCAACAAGATGCTGCATATCTTTTATAAATCCGTAGTGGAGAGAGTCCTGTCAGCATCTCTTGGGGAAGAAGCACCAGAGCCTGTAACTTAATAAAAAGGTCAACAAGCAATAAAGAAGGTCCCCTAGGACCTCTGGAGATGATTGTGCAGAGGATTCTTCATAAGAGGAAGAACATTACAGACAACCCTGAGCATCCTCTTCATCAGACTGCGATACGACAACAGAGTGTCTTCAGTCAGAGGCTCCTTCAGATCTGCTGTCTGACAGACCGCTACAGGAGACCCTTCCTGCCCACTGCCATCAGCATTTACTCTGTATTTCTGAATGGGAATTTACTTTTTTTGGAAACATCTAGCGGCAACAAACAGTCACATATGGTGTGGTAATTAAAGACAAGCCAAACTATCGAAAGAGCAGCACATCTATTGGGCTGGCTACTGGAGCAGATAGCCCAGCTAATTAACCGGTTACATCAACTTGGTATGCTCGCCGCGTTTCTCTATAAAAAAGACCAGAACAGCAGAAAATGCACATTAAAAGGCCGGTGAAGAGTTCTAGCAGTCAGAGTGTTTTTGTTTTAATAACGTTGTAGACAAAACCCTGGTATTTTCCACATAAGGTGACTAAACTGACCCATACCTCTCTCAGAGATGTACTGTCTGATGGTCTTCGCTCACTAATTTGACCAACTGTGGGCTCTACTCCCTCTGGTGCTCATTCTAGATGTGCCACGCGGCTTCTTAGCAAACTGAATCCCTTAAAAACACTCCGCTGATCTTCATGTGGACCAAATTACGCCCAAATTGGACCGTCCCTCCAGGGAATTCCAACTTTTTTTTTTTTTTTTGTGCCAACGAGGCCAGGTTTGCCTTTATGTTTAAATATCTGAGCAGTTCAAGATGGCAGTCAGAAACATTAGTAAACAGTTTGTGGAGAAATTTCACCAGCTGACCGACGTAATTTCCAGGAGCCTCGTTTCCATATCAAGAGGAAGCAGTTTTCCCAGAGACTGGAATGGATGGGAAGCTGCAGAGAGATGCATGCTCACCTTCTTGATGTAAGCAGCGATGTCCTTCTCTATGTTGTACTTCTCCATGGCCTGGGTGGCACAGTCCACGGCGTCCTGCTGCATGTCCTCGGACATGTCTGCGTTCTTGATCACAGCTTTCCTGTCAGTCATGGTGGTTCAGGTTGGGTGCTGAGGAGGAAAACACAGAAAAATAAATAGAAATGTACACAACACGTGGTGGGGGGGGGGATGAGGATGGGTTCTAGGCCAGCCGGATCATCGCAATTTCTCCAAGTCACACGCAGAACATAAAGGCGTTGTGCACAACGGTGTCTCCGCGGATGGCTTCAATTAAAAAAAACACACACACACACACAAAACGCTTTTCTACTCGGGCTGGGTGTTTGTGCTCCGTGTTATTGTCGAAGCCGCGCGTTTTAGTTTTGCATAAATTCGCAGTGAAACTTGATACAGGTGGAGTTAAATTACTTTCCTATAAAATGCATTTGCATCAGAACTGCAACGATTATGAAAATGCTTCTATTTATAATCTAGCGTGACACTGTATGGAGAAAAGAAAATAGAGTAACCCTTGTAAATAATCACTCAAAATGCATGAACGCGTCCCCCCCCCCAAAAAAGATAAAAAACAACTAGAATCCTACATATGCCAAACCTTGAAGTGAATCATCTAGATGAGGCCGGTCCAACCCACCTTTTTTCTGCGCCTTTGATGGAGAAAAAGGGGGTCCTCCGCTGAGAAGCGTGCGCGTTAATGAAGCGACGAGGGAAGGTTAAGAAGATGCTGCGGCTAATTGCTTTTTAAAGATTTTACACAATAAGCATGAAGGAAGGTTGGCTCTACGCTGTGCTGTCCGCGGCAGCTCCCCGCCCCCTCTGCCGCATGCCGCGCCCTGCCATTGGCTGCGGCGCTGCCTCCTCGCACGGCACGAGCGTTTTCCTACAGCTCCTCTCTGCCGGCATCTTATTTCGTCCCACAATGCATCACTTCCCAGCATACGACACTGACTGGAGGAGAGTGGAAACTGAGACCTCGCTGTGCAGGAAGGTGTCGCTTGGCATTTGCAGCAGTCACAGCCGGGGCCCTTTGAACGCGCTGCCAGTGCCTTTCACCGCCATTTATTATTGTTAATGCTCGCAAAAATGATGCTACAAGCAGAAAGAAAAAAAACTTGAAAGGTCCCGAGTTAAAATTATTTGGGTCATAATGGAAAATTTTAACACTTTATTGGCCCAATGATTATTTTTTTCTTTAAATCAGTATGTGAACGTGCCCCCGCCTGAACGTCAATAAAACAGAAAATATGAAGGCAAAAATAAAAAGCCTTTATAATTCATGGATCAGTGCAAGCACTGCAATACCAGATCCAGCAAAACATCTCATAAAAATGTTTCACTGTTCAGACCTGCTGATCATAAAGCATTAAAACTATCTCTTTAATGCAGAGAATTCATTGCTTTTGCTATAAATGACTGTTTTGGTCTAGTTTTTGAGAGCTATGAAGTAATGCCTTCTACCTGGGAGTGATGGGTTAAGAACCGGTAATAAAAATTAGGTGCTTTCAGTCAGAATATTTATTGCTTTTTTGAATAAACCACTTCTATGGCTTTTCTTTCTAGCCATACTGAACACTAAAATCACTTACACACTAGTCTTGGTGAAATTAGTATTGAAAGACCTGGCTTTAGACAGGTTTCTAATCATATAGGCAGATGCTCAGAAGTACTGGCACAGTGTTAAAACTTTCCTTAGCGGAGTTTTTGTTGATGTCACCAAATGAAATATAAATTATATCTAAAATAAAACAAATATATATATATATATATATATATATATATATATATATATATACACACACACACAAACACATTATATCCATCTTAAATTCATCACTAAGGAAAAATCAACCATTGCTTTCTCTTTCTGAATGGAGTTTTATGTATTGCTACTACTCAGATCCAGACAGATTATGGATCTCAATGGATGTCTCTTATTTTTGAGGTATTTAACATTATGCATTGCCAGGAAAAATACCACATTAAATACATTTTTACATTTATCTCAACTCTGGAAATATCTCTCAAGTTCAATGAAAAACAGCCAAAGATATCAGGTCAGTAAGCTGCAGCTAACAAGTCTCTCCATCACTGCTATTTCAGGGATGAAAAAAAGTTCCAATGCATTTGGTTGAAATCCATGATAAACCAACTTTACATAAATTCCTGGTGATTTTACAGAAGTTTTAGGGAAAGCAGAACGTCTCAATGCCAATTTGTAAATTAGCTTTTTGATGCACGTGTGATTATTTTGAACCACAACAGATTCATTTACATGGCTTTAATAAGAAATAAAAACCAACTCAATAATTGCTTGAAAGTGTGTTTATTGAAAATGCTAAAAGAAAGATTAAGCAAAGCAAAATTACAAACTTTAATCCCTTCCCAACCTCCCCATATTTGTTAAAAATTCCTCCATACCAGGCATCTACGACTCCATCCTTTGATCCAACTTCCTGGTCCTCTGTTTCGTTTTCTTCTATCATAAAGCCATTGGGGCCTAAGCCAAAAGGGCAAAAAAAAAAAAAAAAAAAAAAAAAAGGTGCTCTGGGACTCCCATTATTTTAGTTCTGATAAATTTGAATCCTCGAAAAACTGCTCCCGTTCCCGAGCATCCATCCTTGCCTATCCCTTTCCTAATCGATCCACTCATCCAGCTCCAAGGATTGGGATCCATTGAGCCACTCCTCCAATCAAAACCTTGAAATACCAGGAAGAAAATCAGAGGCAGACTGTTAGAATAAAATGTCAAGAGTTTTGGGCCTAATTTTTTTTTTCCACTGAACACTCAAAAGACTAAAAAGAAACTCTAAAGAAAAATCCTGACATTTTTAACCAACGAGGATGCTCAAAACTGGGACGCTTTTTGTACAAAGCAGTTCTGTTTTTACATTTGACAGCAAGGATTACACTTACATCGCAACACTTGATTTAGGACTGCTTATTCTGTCAGAAACCAGAGTAGCATGTTACAGACTGTCTTAACAAAGTACAGTACACATATCTTTGTTAAATAACATGCATGACATGGCAACCTGTCAAAATGATCAGTTTATGGAATATGAAGCATACCATTGCCTCGACCTGATTGCTCCTAGATGTCCTATCCTCCTCCTAGATGTCCTATTTGTATCCTGACCATACAAATGAAATGTGCTCCACAATGGTTTTATTCCAAATCACTTTAATCCTTCTCCTCAGATGTCTAAAGGAAGACACAAGGGTAAAATACAGTTAAGCATCGGGCTTCCAACCAAAAAACAGCCCAACCCACACATATCCAAAGAGAGGCTACTAAATAAAATAAAAAAAATAAAAAACAGAAACTTCAGATTAACACCTGCAAAAACATTGAGTGTGAACCACAACTCAACATTTTTGAAGATCACCACAGCACAACTTGTAATGTTCCGAATCTGAGATGATAGAGAAGGGGAGAGGAGGAGAAAACAAAGGGGCAAAGAGGTGGGAGAGGGAGAGGGAAAGATAATAGGAGGAGGAGGAGGGGGGTGGTGGTGGGGGGGGGGGGTTACATCTACATAGCAAGATCATCCACAAGGACAAAAGGACAAGAAACGCAAAAAAATTAAAACAAATTGATAGCCGACATCTGGAGAAACTTAGAGGTAAAAACAGGAGGGAATACATCAGAAGGGAAAAATATTGATGACGGCTAGGTTTAAGAACGGGAACGAGAGCGGCTGTGGCGGGGCGAGTAGCGGGGAGATCCTCTGCCGCGACCACGGGAATTGCTGCGACTGCGGCTGGCGCTGCGACTGCGGCTCCGGCTTCGGCTGCCACGGCTGCGGGAGCGTGATCTTCCGTAACTTGGGCTGCGGGGACCGTCTAATTTCACACGAATGTAAGCAGTCTCTCCCTGGCGAACACAAGAGAACTTGACATTGAAAAGGCAACATTCCTGCCGCTGGCGGAAATACAGATGGGCACTTAGAGCTGGGCGATGTGTACCAAAAAAAAAAAAAAAAAAAAAAGGAAATAAATAAAATAAAAATAGCACTTCTTTAAATACTCACCGCGTCACAGCACAGAATCATTATCCATGACACTTAATCAAAACCGTACACATACCTCATGGGAGCGGAATTTGGTGTTGTCCAGCTTTCGGACGGCATAGGTCATGTCCTCTTTGCGCACAAACTCTACAACTCCGGTTCCGTCTCTGTAGACGTCTGCGTAGCACACGTCACCCGCCTCGCGCATGTGGTCCTTCAGGTCCTGCCAGCTGCCGCTCTGAGGAAGACCTGGACACAAGGACAACACACGGCGTGTCATTAAACAGTGTAACTAATCCAGGGTTTCCTCTACATTTAATTGATCGTGGAATAGCAACTTTTGTGTGTTTTTGGCAAGTTTGGCAACTTCACGTGAAAGCACCAATCGCTCTGCAGCGAGGAGGAGCATCCGGGTGTGCAGAGACATACTATTGACAGCAATAGCTGCTGTGAGTCTCTCCCCGCTTCCCTCAGCACCGTCTCACAGGCACAGACACGCTGCGGCTGCCTCTTCCTGAAAGCCCCGCATGGAGTCAGAGCAGAGAGAAGACCCACTTCACTCCGTTTTCACGTCGCAAATCAGGGCTGCACAATTAATCGCATTTGCAATATAGTCGCAATTTGAAAAAAAACGCACTTTCCAAATCGCAGAGGTCTGCAATTTTTGGCTATGTAACAATTAGTGAATCAGACACGTCCTTTAGGCATCAGTAATATGTTTAAAGGGGGTTTGCCTCTGCATGGATGGCAAGACAGTTGCAGCAGTGAGATAATCTCATTTTATTACTTGTTTTAGAGTTTATATAATCATGCTGTTTTACCAGAAACTTTCAGGAATCTCACCATAGCATTAAGTACTGGTCAATCAGTTTAATACATAGACTTGCTTGTTGGTTGCACTTGATGTTCAACAAGGATTGATGTCCAAATCAATTAAAAGCTGTTCTCTTGAATAATATTCTGATTAACAAAAACATTAAAAGTTCTTGTTTTAAATGGTCCTTGTTTACAAACATCTTTATCTAGAGGTCATTTTTGTTGCTTGTGGTTTGTTGCAGATTGATTTGTTGCTTTTATACGTTTAAAAAGACATGAAAAACTAAACTGAAAAGTAAAATAATCGCATTAAATCGCAATGTTAAGATAAAAATAAAAAGAATTTAAAAAAAATCGCAATTAGATTATTTTCCAAAATCGTTCAGCCCTATTGCAAATGTATAACGCATGTACAAAGCTGCCGGGGGTTCCGCCCTGGATTACAAAGTGGGATATAAATATAATGTAAATATAGTTTTTAATCTAGTCTCTTTTTACTCTCTGAAACTGTTGTACCAAAATAATTCCCTGAATTTGATTCCTGCACACCTTGAATCACCTCATTCGCCGTGTGCCTCTGACAGCCGTCTTTTGGTAAATATATACTTAATATATTTGGTTCTGATATATGCAGTGTGGATTCAGGCAATGCATAGAAATTCATAAATCATTTCCTAAAGTTCATTCCAAGTTGAAACCTGTGAAAACGACCCTAATGTATGTTGCATTTGAACGCCAGTTAACGTGGTTAATTAATACAGTTTGGCCTTCATGTGTAATGTTTGAAAAGCGCACGATACGCATGTATTAGTTATGAGATATTGGTTATTTTGACAACCCTACTAGTAAGCAGAGAACTCCTACAAGCCATGGTTCATAGATAGACTTCAGAGACAAAGGTTTGGAGAAAAAGCAGATATTGAGGACCCATTCAGCAGCTCAGTAAAGGGTTATATAACTGCTCTTTGAATGCACTATTAGGCACTCCAGAAATTAAGTTTTACAAAAATCCTGGAGTTGCAAATGGGAAAAAACACAATATAGCACAATTTATGGGGAAAACACTGCTTTGGAAAGTAGAGGGCTTCTGGCCATCCTGGAGCTCAGCTTTAATATGTTATCAGCATCGCTACATTTAAACATTGTGAAAGTTAACTGTCAACTTGCACTTCAGATGGGCTGCATCGTCCCAGCTAGACTTTATTGTTAGACTTTATAATCTCTGCTGCTCACAACAAACCCAGTAAGTGTTTACTGGCTGCACGGGTTCTGATCTGATCAGCATTTGAGAGACAGTGGAAATGGTTCATGATGTCCATTTATAGACTTTTTTTTTTTTTATCTATTCCTGGTGTTGGTTGTACAATCATGCATACTGCATATTTTTCTCACGTCCATTGTGTGTATATCTGCTGCTGTTTTTCCTTCCAACTAGAGTATTTCATTTTTACCCGAATATGCCATATTATCAATTATTGTGCAATACTTACTCTGGTTTTATTTTTAATTTTATTTTTGGCCTTTCTGATAAACTCATTCTCTGCTGCTTTAGAACTTTAGATTAGCTGTTTTTCGTTACTGATTTAGTGTACAATTCTGTTTATGCCACCATTACGGCCAAATTTGCCCATTATGGAATTAACGAATGAAAAGAAATATCTCTGTCTTTGTTCGTAAACAAAAAAACTGACGTTTTGGTCAGAGCAGGTCAGATGGTGATGCAGTTATCCAACAAGGGACTGGGGTGTTTCTTACTTCCATTTCCAGAAAAATTGTCCCCTATACCTTTAAGTGAAAAATTTGCAGAATGATAAATTTTTTTATGCGATTACTTGATCAATTGTTAGAATACTTGAGATTACTTAAATAACGGTTAGTAACAGCCCTAACTTAAACCAGGCTTTAATGCTGAAAATATACAAGGGTTATGGTTACCAAACCATGTCATTTCCTGTGTTATTAATTCAATTGCTGCATGCTTTTAGACATGAAATTGTTGATTGCCTTTACTATCAAAGTTAGTGGGAGGGGCTGCTATTGCTTCAGTACAGAGGTCACCAACCTGTTTGAAACTAAGAGCTACTTCATTGGTGTTGTGTCATACGAAGGGCTACCAGCACTGACCTTTGGACTAGAAGAGTCTCAGTTCACCTTAACTTTATGTAAAATACATTTTTCATGCTTTGTTATCGATATCTATATACCGTATTTTCAGACTTTAAGTCACACTTTTTTTTCATAGTTTGGCCTTATATTCAGATGTGACTTGCATATCAAACTTAATTGGCAATTCATATTAACCAGTATGAACCAAGGAGTAAACATTACCTATAGCCACAAGAAGGCTCGCTAGGCTTGTGCTCCACTTAAAAACGAATTGAGACATTAACTTATAGACAACAAAGACTGAACATGTTTGTATGTTGCTTCAGTATGCATTAAACAGGGGAGCGCTGCATGGTACAGCTCAAAGGGCCCAGACGGAGACAGAACCCCATTATTGGGCTGTCAGTAAAGCTAATAACAGCTAGCGCTAGCTTACAACTCTGTTGTCCAGCCGGTTTACAACTTCACTGATACACGTGAGCTTTATGTTTTCCTCTGAAACATTGGTGTCGTACTGTTAGCTTAGAACGTAGCACCGCTACGCTCACGGTCAAATTTTAGTGTACTTTTGAAAACTTTCGCCATAACGGCCAGTTAGGCTGAAATGCGCTGCCTTGCTGGTTGGAGATGCTTAAGTTGGTTTACCAGATTAAACGACAAATTTATTGTTAGATTGTGTGAAAAATGTCTAAATAAATGCATATAGTCTGGGGCGATATATATATATTTCCTCTTTATGACGCATCCTTTAAATGAAGCGAGTTATAGTCCGAAAAATACGGTAGATGCAAGTGTGATTAAACAAGAAGCGTAACAGAATAGTTTTAGATGCAGCTCATTGGTGGATTGTGTTTTTTTTTTTAGAACAGGCTCGTGGCCACCACATGTGGTCCTCAGGAGCAGCTTGGTGCCCGCGGGCATCATGTTGGTGACCCCTGCTTTAGTAGGGTAGTCTGAAACGTACTTGATGAGCCTGTTAACCAATCAAATGTTGTGGTCTATTGGAGAAGTGCTGTGAGTTTCAATTATTTGAAAACCCATTCCAAAGATATTACATCAGCAGTCTTATGATTCAGGTGACGAAGTACTCCACTCACACAGAGCAATAGCCTCTAACAGCCCAGGACAGTGGCGGGCTGATAAGCAGCTGGGTTGGAACGTGCCTAGGATGGGCCCCCATGGGCTTACAAACAGCAGCACTCCGACTACTGGTAGCTCAAATGCGAGCCGCCAGAATTGACAAAAACTCCTGGACAGGTTTTCATTTATGTAAAAAAAACGAGCGAAAGTCCAGTTGCCTCCGATTCGAACCACTTGTGGTTGCCATGACCCGGATAAATGAGAATTTGCACAGGCAGCTACATATTTTTATGATTTACTTATGGAAATGTATGCATTTCTTCCCATTTTTATAACATTAATAAATGACCATCTAATTATACATTTAATACATAGTAGCACTTTTGACACGGAATACAAAACATTTCTCTGTATTGCATGCTTTTACCAATTGGGCGGGTCCTCAAGGAGTGTGCAGGTCAGCTGTGCAGGTGTCCTCACAGACATTTTTAACACCTCGCTGGACCAAGCCACAGTGCCAGCATGCTTCAAGTCTGCCTCCATCATCCCGGTGCCGAAGAAACCTCAAGTCACCTGTTTTAATGACTGCTGGCCTGTTGCACTGTCTCCCATCATGATGAAGTGCTTTGAAAGGCTGGTGAAATAACACATCGTCTCCAGTCTCCCCCAAACATTCGACCCGTTCCAGTTTGCCTACCGACGGAACCGCTCCACTGAGGACCTCCGCTCTTTACCTGAGCCTGGCACACCTGGATGAGAAGAACACGCACGTGCGGATGCTGTTCCTGGACTTCAGTTCAGCGTTCAACACCATCATCCCACAGCACCTGGTAGGAAAACTAGAACATCTGGGCTTCAGCACACCCCTTCGCAACTGGCTGCTAGACTTTCTCACCAACAGACCTCAGTCGGTCCGGGTCTGACAAAACACCTCTGATGTCATCACCCTCAGCACGGGCTCCCCTCAGGGCTGCGTCCTGAGCCCCCTGCTGTTCACCCTGATGACACACGACTGCGTCCCCAGGTTCACCACCAATCACATCGTGAAGTTTGCAGACGACACAACGGTGGTGGGCCTGATCAGAGACGACAACGACCAGGACTACAGAGAGGAGGTGGAGCAGCTGATGGGCTGGTGCAGAGAAAACAGCCTGATCCTGAACGTGGAGAAGACGAAGGAGATCATCGTCGACTTCAGGAAGAACCGGCCTCACCACGCTCCACTGCTCATCAACAGCTCAGCTGTGGAGGTGGTCAGCAGCACCAAGTTCCTGGGGGTGCACATCACGGACAACCTCACCTGGTCTGTGAACACCACGTCACTGGTGAAGAGGGCACAGAAGCGATTGTACTTCCTGCGGAGGATGAGGAGAGCCCACCTGCCCCCGCCCATCCTCACGACCTTCTACAGAAGCACCATAGAGAGCATTCTGACAAGCTATCTCTCTGTGTGGTGTGGAGGCTGCAGTGCTTCCGACTGGAAGAACGTGAGGAGAGTGGTGAGGACAGCAGAAGGGATCATCGGGGCTCCTCTTCCCGACATAAAAGACATTTCATCTCAGCGCTACGTGTCCCGAGCCCGTAACATCATCAGGGATCCCTCACACCTCCACCATGGACTGTTCTCCCTGCTGCCTTCTGGGAAGAGGTTCCGCAGCATCCGCTGCAGGTCCACCAGGTTCTGCAAAAGCTTTTTCCCTGTTGCCATCAGACTGTTGAACTGCTGAACTATAAACTCTGCACAACATTCGCATATTTGCATCACTGCATCTCTATCCAGCATTACAAATGCTGCCGAATTCTTAGTTTCCAAATGCATTCTTGCACAATCAATTCTGCACATACAAATGGTTTTAAAAATACTCACCTGTACACTGTGATTTTCTCCTGCATTGTTTACATTTCAATTGTTTACTTTTAAATCACCTTATACTGTAATTTAATTTACTGCAATTTACAAGCTGTATGCAACGAAATTTCGTTCTGTACGCACTCTGTGCATACAAAATGACAAATAAAAGTTGTCTAAATTAAAAGTTTCAGAAATAGGGCAGTACGATTCTGCCAGAAATCCAAATTGCGATATATTTCAACCATAATTGCGATTTAATTTAGACTTTCCTCTGCATTAACCACAAGCAACAAAAATGGCCGTAGATAAAGATGTCTGTAAACAATGACTATTTAAAAACAATAAATTTAGCTGTGTTTAACCAGAATATTACTATTCAGGAGAATAGCTCGTTGAGTTGGACATCAATCCTTGTTGAACATAAAGTGCAACCAACAAACAAGTCTATGTATTAAACAGTTTGACCGGCCCTTAATGCTATGGTGAGATTCCTGAAGGTATCTGGTAAAAACAGTACTGATTATATAAAATCTAAAACAAATAATAAAACTGCAGACCTCTGCGATTTGGAAATTGCGTTGTTTTTTTAAATTGTGATTGCAAATGTAGTTAATTTTGCAAACCTAGTGCAGTACAATTTTCCAGACATGAATACACAAGTGCATATCAGAAGACCTGCAAGTTTCACTAGGTTTTATAAGCCAGGCATTAATGCTGGGTATTGAACCCCAGCACGTATGGACATCTTTGGGTTTTGGGGCTGGAATCCTGACTATAAACGTACTTGCCCCTTTTTTTGCCCCTTATTCAACTTCTGAATGTCAATCTAACATTAACACTGCATTTTAGTCAGTGAAGGCCAAAATACAGCCCCACTGGCTCGATCATTTACCTGACACGACGACCCTGTACTCGGAGCGCCTGGACGGAGGTCCATATCTCCCCCTCGGTGCTCCACCTACGCCCCCATAACCGCCTCTGGAGCCTCTGCCGCTCCGCGGAAACTCCACCCGCAGTCTGTAGCCGTCGTAGTCGTAGCCATCACGTCCATAAACCGCATCATCGGCGTCCCTGTTACCAGAAAACAGGGACATATGAATCATTAAAAGCGTTGATAAGTGACAGTTATGCAGGGCACATGCCGGGAAGGGTCGCCGCCATGTTAGTGTCTTTTAATCCACCTTGGAGACGTGCACATCACTTTAAAAAAAATATGATTTAAGTTAGAAACGGACCTGAACTTTTTACAGGAGTTATAACGGCACCAAAATGGCGCTATCAAATATATGGATGTATAACACAATCATTAACCACATCTGTGACTGAGTGCAGGAATATAAATGGTGCTATAATGGTTATGATATCAACATGGACAACGGAGTTTGATCCGTGTGCACCAGGTCGGACGAGCACAAGGCGTGATGTCAGGTTAGAAAGCGACACCGCGCTCGGTAACGCGAACAATGCGCGTCCAGGAAATAGCCGGATCCCCGCGCAACGCGTTTGACAACACAATGGAACGGGCTACGGCTTGGTTGACCAACAGCTTCAGCGCCTCACCTCGGGTCTTCAAACTCAATAAAGGCGAAGGGCGGGCCTCCTCTGCGGTTCTTCAGGTCGATATCTCGGATCGTCCCGTACTTGTAGAACACGTCCTCCACGTCTTTCGTGCGAATATCTGGAGGTAGATTCCCCACGTAAATTCGGCAATCATTGTTCCCTGCGGGGCCTCGTACAACACCCGACATGGCTGCAACTAACTTATTAAACTAACGACGACCACAAGATTCAACGCAACTTTGGTGTCCAAAGACCCTCAAAAGAAACTCAGAGCGACTATAAAATGAAGGGTATAAATAGAAAAAACAACACCTATTGAACGCCTATACCTATTGAACAGTGGGGAGAAAACGTCCTAAAACGTGAGGACCACTACTCCGCGCCCAGTTAGTGAGGCGCCTTTAAAAACACAACACTACCAGACCCGACACATGCGCCATAGAAAATAGTCCGGTGGCAACAAATCCCCGGTCTTCTTCTTCTTCCTCGTATGGAGTTCCTAAAAATACTTACAGGTGCGCGTCACCGCCACCAACTGGATGGTGAGACAAAGGTTTTCTCCTTCCACGCTTTCCATGAAAGTTAAACTTGTGCAGTCTCTAACAGAACAGACATCGACTTTCTTTCATATCCACTAGGTCCACAACATTTTAGTAACCAAGTAAGTATTATTATTTTTTTTATTTATGTAGCACCTTAAAAATCACAAAGCGTTTCACAGGAATAAATGGAATATTAAAAACAGCAAATTAAGTAAGGCAAGGCAAGGCAAGGCAAATTTATTTATATAGCACAATTCAGTACAAGACAATACAAAGTGCTTTACATGATTAAGATATAGCATAATGATAAAGTGCAGATAGAAAATAGAATAAAAGCAAGTAGGGATAGAATGTAGTAACAAAAAAGAACATTAAAAACAGTAAAACTGTTTAACTAGAACAGTCAAAGGCAATTTTAAACAAATGCGTTTTTAATCTTGATTTAAAGGAACTCAGGCTTTCAGCACTTTTACAGTTTTCTGGAAGTTTGTTCCAGATAAGTGGAGCATAGGAACTAAATGCTGCTTCTCCTTGTTTAGTTCTGGTTCTAGGTATGCAGAGAAGGCTGGAGCCAGAAGACCTTAAAGGTATACTATGCAACCGGGGTTGATTTTCCAGCGAGGCGCGCCCCAGAGGGCGAAAGTAAAAGTGCACTGTCGTAAATATGCTCAGCTGTTCTCCTGGTTTCTCAGTCAAGCCAGGCGTGGTTGTTTTGAGTTTAGCAGACAGGCGAACGCAACAAATCACCATCCTGCTGTTCAAGCAGAGCTACGAGGGAGCGCCCTCCCCTCCTCTCCGTCCCCGCCAGTGGAGTGAGGGGAGCGGGCGTCCCGAAACGACCTCCGCCTGGCTCGGGTCCGCGCGACGCGCTGGCCGTCTGTTTCCGTATGCCGCGCGGCCGCCGGGGTGTCTCGTCTTTCCTCTCTCCCCTCCGTTCCCCCCGACGCCCGGTGCCTCCCGAGCCGCGTCCGAGCGTCGCGCAGTACAGTTTGAGAACACAGATGAGCGGTGAACGTTTAAACCCCGCGGTTCCGTCGCAGTTTGAGATGTATATAAGTACCACGACTGAAAAACTCGTACAGTGTATGCCCGGCTTTAACACAGTGAAAGTATGAACATGCACACAGAGAGAGAGTAACCATTCCAATGTTACTTACAATCGCATCAGCAGAAACGCGAGGTCCGCGTCAGCCTTGCAGCCTTCTTTCTCTTTTAGCTCTCGCCATTCGGAAAAAGCTTTCCCGATGTTCACCCGTGTACGACTCTTCTCTCTTTCCACAGCCCTTTTCCTCTTTCTTGTCTGCTCCGACATGGGCTTTCGCTGTTTTATCGCCGGTTCCGCCATGATAACTGCACAGATATCGCCACTGCGCTAGCAACGAGCATTCGTTTCACTGGGGGCGTGTAGCAGTTCTCGCCGTAAAGCAAGACCGACTCTCGCGATCTTGCATGAGATTCTGAGCCTGTGGGCGCGGGCCGAGGGCTCCTGCAATTGCAAGTGCGGTATTTCCCCCACAGACCACCAGGGCGGCCAAGAAAACCTTTGTTCAACCTGAAATGACTCATTTAATCATCCAAAACGGTATGGAACACATTAATTAACTGAAAAATGTTGCATAGTGTGCCTTTAATGGTCTGGATGGTTTATACACTGATAACAAGTCTGTGATGTATTTAGGTGCTAAGCCATTTAGGGATTTATAGACTAACAGAAGTATTTTAAAGTCTATTCTCTGAGATACAGGGAGCCAGTGTAAGGACTTTAGAACTGGGGTGATGTGCTCTACTTTCTTAGTCTTAGTGAGGACGCGGGCAGCAGCGTTCTGGATCAGCTGCAGCTGTCTGATCCACTTTTTGGGAAGACCTGTGAAAACACCGTTGCAGTAATCAATTCGACTAAAAATAAACGCATGGATTAGTTTTTCCAGATCCTTCTGAGACATTAGTCCTTTAATCCTGGAAATGTTCCTCAGGTGATAGAAAGCCGACCTTGTTACTGTCTTTAGATGCTTTTAGAGGTTCAGGTCTGAGTCCATCACTACACCCAGGTTTCGGGCCTGATCAGTGGTTCCTAGCTGAAGTAGCTGAAGCTGTGTGCTAACCTTCGATCTCTCCTCTATTGGTCCAAATATTATTACTTCTGTTTTGTTTTTATTCAATTGAAGAAAATTTTGGCACATCCACGTATTGATTTCTTCAAGGCATTTACTCAGTGCTTGAACTGGTTCATAGTCACCTGGTGACATGGTGATGTAGAGCTGTGTGTCGTCTGCATAGTTATGGTAGCTGATGTTGTTGTTTTTTATTATCTGAGCTAGAGGGAGCATGTAGATATTGAAAAGGAGGGGACCCAGAATGGACCCTTGGGGAACCCCACATGTGATTTTTGTCGTCTGGGATGTAAAGTTACCTACTGACACAAAAAAGTCCCTGTCCTTTAAGTAGGATTTAAACCAGTTGAGAGCTGTACCAGAGAGGCCGACCCAGTTTTCCAGACGGTCTAACAGAATGGAGTGGTCGACGGTATCAAATGCTGCACTGAGGTCCAATAGTACCAGCACGGTGGTTCTTCCACAGTCTGTATTTATATGGATGTCATTAAACACCTTGATCAGGGCGGTCTCTGTACTGTGGTGAGCACGGAAGCCAGACTGGAAAACGTCAAAGCGGCTGGTCGTTGTTAAGAAGGTGTTTAATTGTTGAAACACAGCTTTTTCAATAATCTTACTGATAAAGGGGAGGTTTGAGATGGGCCTGTAGTTCTGGAGTAGAAGTTTGTCTAAATTGTTCTTTTTCAGCAGTGGTTTGATAATTGCTGTTTTTAGGGACTGGGGGAAAACACCTGACAGAAGGGACGTGTTTATTATCGGAGTCAAATCAGACGCTATGACAGGTAAAACTTTTTTAAAGAAAGCTGTGGGGAGAACATCAAGGCAGCTTGAGGAGGAACTTAACTGCTGAATGATCTGCTCTAAGCTTTTGTGGTTTATTTGGCTGAATTGGGACATTTGGTCAAAATCAATTCTGGTAGGAGACAACTTTGGTACTGAACTTAGTATGGATGTACAAACTGATCCTCTAATCTTTTGGATTTTTTCAGTAAAGAAGTTAGCAAATTCATTGCAGGCCCTGGTGGAGTGGAGTTCGGAAGCCACTGACTCAGGAGGATTTGTTAATCTGTCGACTGTGGCAAATAAGACACGAGCATTATTGATGTTTTTCTTGATGATCTCTGAGAAGAAAGATTCTCTTGTGTAAAAGCCTGTCAGAATATGTCTTGAGGTGTTTATCTTAAAGTCAGCAGGACAGGGGCTCCACTAAGTCCACACAGACTTCTTTTAGCATCTTGAGATAAGCTTCCAAGATGGACTTGCTTAGGTGGCCAGACCTGCATGGGCATGTTGGTAGTTGTTTAAAATGTCCTCTTCTTGTTGACTATTTTCAGTACAGTTAAATGGTTGATTTCTACGTATTCTGAGACCTCTTTGAATCCCTTAACAGAG
This sequence comes from Fundulus diaphanus, assembly GCA_037039145.1. NCBI lineage: Eukaryota > Metazoa > Chordata > Actinopteri > Cyprinodontiformes > Fundulidae > Fundulus > Fundulus diaphanus. The sequence continues at coordinate 16,425,031 of CM073124.1, forward strand.
CGACGACCTCTGACATCTTTTTGGATCTTAGCATTGTATTTACTGTTACTTCAACACCCAGGAACACATCATATAACAAACCTCATTCAAAATGCTGTGCAATGATGTTCTAATATCACCACCTTTGTCATATTCTTGTAAGTTTAGCCTTTCTAAATAGGGATAAACATAGCAGTGTCCCAGTTTATCGCCTTCCAGAAATTGCATATTTTAAAGAAACATTAAAAGGTCCATTCTTGATTTTTTTATTGTTTATTTATATTATCCATATTGGTATTTCTAAACTAGGAAAAAAACAAATTAACCTTTGAACCCTGGTGCAGACATAATGGAGCAGGTGTACCATATGCTGAAAGTGCCTATTTTTAATGCAGCGGTCCTGGGTTCAGCCTTGCTCAAGGGCCATTTGCTTCACCCCTTTCTCTTCTGCGCCATTTCTGTCCAACAGCTTTAACACAGAGGCTCCAAAAGCCTCAAAATCTTTTAGAAGAATCTGGAATTATTGTGCAATATCCCGTCCACATATGGCCTTTTATACATTGTTCTTATAATTACTGTCTCAATTTAAAGTGACTCCTTATATTTTAAAAACAACAAAAACATGGATGCATTTTTAAAGAATATTTCCACAAATAGAATAAAGATGTGAATTCACTTCACGTCCTTCTCTGTGCTTCCACTGCTCAACACTAGAGGGCGTCCGCTCCTTGTCAAATGGGCAGCAGGTGATGTCCAGGGCTCACCAACATGGTAGCGCCCAAGGACCACATGTGGTGCCCTCAAGCCCGTTCTAAAACTAGCACAACCCTCCAGTGAGCTGCATCTAAAATGTTTTTTTAGTCCGTTGCTCTACTTTTGGAATCACACTTGCATTTTTATAGATTTAAAAATTACAACAAAAAAAGGCCATTGTAAGTGTTTATTGGTGAGCGCTGACTCTTTTAGGTCAAAGGTCAGTACAGGTAGCCCTTCGTGTGACACGGTACCGATGAAGTAGCTCTCTGTTTCAAAAGGGTTGGTGACCCCTGCGATAACCAGTTTGCTTTCATCTACAAGTGACACGTTTGGGTGTTCTGCTTCAGACCTTGGCAAAGGGCTGACCTGCTGAGTATAAAAGATAAAATAGAACTTTATTGATCTCACAATGGAGAGATTTACTTGTGACATCGGCTCTTATAAGCAACAGAAGTTGCACAAAGGAGGAAAAGGTGCATGAGGTATATACAGTACATCCAGATATAAAGATATCTATGTCTTTACTTCGTCCATCTTTCAATCTGGGGTTGTTCTAAACAACGTGGCCTTTGTTTCTCTGATGAAACTCTTTGGACTTTCCTTTTAGTCCTATTTCCTATTACAAACAAAAAGTTAAAATGGCATTGTGAAAAAGGATTTGCACCCTTGAAGATTTATTCTGTTTCTTTGTTGATTACGTTTAAATTTTGGAGAACATTAAATTAATTTTGATGTTAGAGTAAAAACAAAACGGCATCACCTATTAATTGATTAAATCTATCATAACCAGTCTGGCACAATGGGGGAAAAAAAAGAAAACTAACAATCCCTTTGGCGGCAACAACTGCCATCTTCTCTGCACACTGTTCTTGCACACTTTTTTCGCCTGCACTGTTAATCTGATCACTGCTGCACTTTATATTGTATTGTAATGCTGCCTTATTCCACCTGAAATCCCATTATACTGTCGTAAGCTGTATGCAACGAAATTTCGTTCTGTATGCACTCTGTACATACAAAATGACATAAAGTTGTTTAAGTCTAAGTCAAGGGTTTGCGTAAATGTCAAATGAGTGGTATTTAACCGTGGAGAAATATTAGTCCACTCTTTTTTGCATAATTCTTTTGATTCAGTCATAATGGATGATTTTCACATCACTGCATCTCAGTAGGATTTAAGACCAGACCTTTCACTAATAAAATGGTAAATTGAAATCGAAAGTTAGGTATTTTTACACCCCTTTTATTATATCTAATTTTGTAGATATAGATAGGACTCTATACACACATATTCTGGGATTGTCCGTTTATCCAAAAATATTAGCAAGATTTCAAGATTCAATTGTGTTTGAGAAAAGTTTGGAATAGAGGTTCCATTAAATTCTCAGGTTTATTTACTGGGGGTTATGTCAAATCAGGATTCAATGCAAATCAAAGATATATTTGATATATTTTATTATTGGTTGCAAAAAAACCCCCAACTAATCACAGTGAATTGGAAAGTTTTGGAATCCCCAGCAATAACAGAATGGAAACAGAGAATTCAATATGTATATATAATGGAAAAAATTTACCTCTGTTCTACTATCCTATGTCCTATGAATTCTGAACTCTTTGACAAAAGATGGCGAAATATTGAAATATATCTGGCAATTTGATAAAGCGGGTTTTTGTAAGTCTTAGAGAACTCTGTTCTGAAGCATTGCTGTTTTGTATATTTATTAAGACAATAATTGTGTTTGTTTAAAAGGTGTACATATACATGAACTGTCTTTTTTCTCTTTTCTTTATTTGTTTGGTGTTTTTTCCCTTGTTTTCACATATTTAGTTATATTATTTATGTGCCCAATAAATGTAGAGAACTTTCAATGTCTAATTATATAAAAAATATTTAAAAAAGGGGAAAAAATATATAATTTACCCAAGATGTAACCATTTATGTCAAAGAAAGCAAAGAAAAGTCCCTCAATTTAGCCTTGTTTCCTCCGGTGGGTGGAGCTAGAGGCGTGTGTTTAGTCTCGTGCATGTCGAGGGTTTATCATCATAAAAAACAGATTGCAGATTTAATCATTTACATCTCTTGTCTGCCTGAACAAAAGGTATTATGAAACTTGGTAATTTACTCTGTTTTATGTCAGTCAGAGTAAAATGAGAACTCATAAAACCAATACAAATACCAAATGTTTGAGATTTTGTGTTAATAATATTCCTGTTTAACATGTGCCTTACAATATCAAATTATTATTTTTAATGAAAACATAATAAAGCGCATCTTTATGCATGTGGGGGGGAAAAAACAGGCTTTAACCGACCAGCATTTTTTATTGCATTACATTTCAACCATGTCTATTTAACAGAGAATCTTCCTGTGAATGATAACATTCTGAGGAGAGCAGGGAGGCAGTTAGCTCAAAGCTAATACCAGGCAATATTAATTTAATATCTGCATGGCCACTGCTCAATGCATGTGAAAACTCAGCTAAGCACTTTCACGCTCACTCAGAGAAGCAGTGGCTTTTTCAGAAGAGGCGATGAATGGCAGCATCAGTTTTATCACGTAAGTAGCAATTTACACTACTTAGATGACGTGCGTTTGGGTGTAAACTTTAGTCAATGCTATCAGGCCAAAATGATGTAATAGTATTAGAGCGTTGATCGTGTGAGCACGGTTTAATACTGTAAAGCCTTAGTTGTGGCATCGCCTCATGAACTGACTTCACACATATCATGCAAAAAAAAAAAAGTAGACACACTTCATAAATCTGACATCCTGGATACATTCCTGATTGTCTTCATTAAACAAAGCAATAAAACGCTGTCAGCTGTTTTCAGTCAACGTATTTATGGTTGTCACCTATGCTGATCTTGTCTACGTGTCTACAGTACTATTCACCTGCGATACATCTTAAGAGGTAAAACATATTTCTAGTTTAAAACGCTGATCGTTTTTTGTTCAGTATGCGTGGCAGGAGCCGAAGATGCGATGGCCGGCCTCGCCGTGGTTATCGCCGCCGCTGTATTTCCCCTGACAAGCCAGACTGTTCACCTGAGGAAAATACGCCACACAGAAACATGCAGCAAATTAAACTTGGCTAATTGTTGCTTTACGTGCAGTATGTTGTTTTCTTGCGCTCAGTGCAATGTCAGGGAAACGTACCTCTGCTCGCTTAATGAACTGCTCTGTAGCGGTTTTTTCATTCTCCTTGTGTCCTCTCCAGGCTCTGAGGGCCGACGCCTGCAGGGCCCGGCCGAACGAGAACGTCAGGACCCAGGGTTTAGCCAGAGGGCAGTTGTTGATGGCATTGAGGTGGATGGAGGCCTCCTCTTCACTCTGACCTCCAGAGAGGAAGCAAATCCCTGCAGGGAGTAGAACATCACTACTTGTTATCTTTCTTGGCATTGCACTTACATCCCTTTGTCAACAGTCTAATTGTTAGGGTGGTACCCGGCAAATCTGGCCTTTCTGTGTGGAAAAAGAAAAAGAAAGCCACAAGAAGTCCTATCGACAGCTTTCCACACCTCCTCGTGTAGGGGAAGGAGCAGGATGGAAGAAACTGCTCTGGTCAGATGAGAACAAACAAACCCGAATGGCCGTCTGCACTGTAAAACATGGTGGTGGCAGCATCATGCTGAGGGCTTGCATCTCTTCAGGAAATGACGTTGAAACTGGTTAGACCTGATGGGAAGGCAGATGGAGCTAAATACAGGACAATCCAGGAAGAAGACCTGTTGGTGGCTGTAGGAGACTAAAGGAGGGTGTGGAGGTTCAATTCCTAGCAGGACAACCACCCTAAACATAAAGCCAGAGCTGCAATAAAATGGTTTACAAATAAGCATGTTCACGTGTTCGAACGGACCAGTCAAAGTCCAGACCTAAAATGCATCTTCACAGATGCTCTTCATTTACCTGGACTAAACTCAGCGTGCTTTGCCAAGAAGGAGCAAACATATTAGTCTGTAGATGTGCAAAGCTGGTAGAGACATACCGCAGTATGTTGTAATTGTTTTGAAATGTGGTTCTGGAAAGAATTGACTCAGAGGATGAACACCACACAATTCAGATTTTTAATTTGAAAGCCCTCACTCCTTTTTCGTCCACTCCACAATCATGCACCACTTTGTGTTGGCCTATCACACAAAATACCAGTAAGTTACACCGCAGCTTGGGTTTATGATGTGATGCAGTGTGAACACACTTCAATGCCTGTGAGTGTTTCTGGGTCGGCACTCGCAGCGGTTTGACTGACCTGGGACAGCGGGGGGGACGGTGCGGCGCATGGCGCTGACGGACGCCATCGCCACCTCCTCTGGGCTGTACTTGGTGGGGCAGCTGTGTCCGGGCGTGACCATGTTTGGTTTGAGCAGAGTGCCTTCCAGATAAACGTGGTGGTCCGACATGGCCTTGTACACGGCGGCAAGGACCTGAAACATGGAGAATGTTTGAACTGGTTGGGCTAAAGTCTTGAATCATCAGGTTTTTCTTCCCTGAAGCCAAATTCTGTTGTTATCCTTTTAAACCGGTCTTAAGGTTTTTGGTTAAGAGTGTCTTTTTAAAGATTTTACCATTAACTTTTTCACTCTGCGGAGTAAAACATGAACCTTTGTTATTATCAGCACATTATTTTCTATACTTTAAGCTGAATAGTTGAACAATATATAAAAAAAACGTATGACCGAGGGAAAATTGTATTTTAGCATCAGAAAGGGGGGAATTCACAAAAAGCTATTACCTAAAAGATTCAGGAGGATTAATAGCTCAGGTCCTTTGTCGGCTCCCTGGTTGTATGTTTTACACTTTTCTTAAAGACATGACTTTCAGATTCTGTCCGTTTGCAGTAAAAAAGTTTTTTTTCCCAGACCTCAAACTTCTTATGTTGTCCTCCACTTGTCTGTTCTGTAAGTAAACACGTCACAATATGGGGTCTTGGTGAGGCGCAACGACTGGACAGAGAATTAGAGAAAGAACCGCTGAAAAACTCTCAATAAGCTGCTGAATGGGGCTAGAAAATCTGCTTAATCCGGGGCTAAATTAAAGAAAATAAGGGTAGTGGTGGTGGGGGGGTTGAAAAGTTTTTCCCAGTCCTGTATGTCTACCGTCTCTTGCGGTTGTCTAAATGTGTCAGTTTTAAAGCACACTGTGTGTCAGATATAGATATGTGGAAACAAAAAAACAGAAAAACCCACCTTCTCTGTGACGTACTGGCAGCGTTTCAGGTTGTGATCACCGTCAGGTAAGATCTCTGGCTCAATGACGGGCACGATGCCGTTCTGGCCAAGGCAGCAATGGCAATCAGTCAATACACACGTTTCAAACCGTACAAGACGTGCAGACTACCGACCCCTCTGACCTGCTGGCAGATGCTCGAGTAGCGCGCAAGGATGTTTGCATTTTCCGTGATCGCCAATTTTGATGGATTGGAGTCGCTGATTTTGAGCACACAACGCCACTTTGCAAAGACCGCTCCATCCTTCTTGTACTGCGCACAGCGCTCCGCCAGTCCATCCAGGCCTGTGGAGAAAGGTTCAAAGGTTAGCTGCGACGCCTGAAAGTCTAAAAAAAAAGAGTAGATTGGCGAAGAGGAGCCTGTCTGACCTTGTGTGGTGGTCTCCCCGCATGTTCCCGCCAGGGGAACGACGCCTTTATCAACCTAATGGAAGGAGAGACTTTAATCAGCTCTGGTCTGCGTTACACAGCGCATTCAGCTGTGAGCTGACTGACCTTGACCCCAACCAGGATCCCCCTGTCCCTGATCATTTTCACAAAGGCGACGCCATTGTCGGAGTGCTGATACAGGGTCTCGTGGAAGAAGATGACGCCGCCAATGCAGCTGTTGATGCGATCATCCGCACTAAAGAGGATCTGACGAAACTGCCTGCGATTTTCCTCCGTGTTCTCCACCCCCACCTGGGCCAGCCGCTTAGCCATGCTGCCTGCAGATGACAGGTTTGTATTTACACTCACATTTCGCCGCAGGATCCTCTTTATGGACTTCAGAAGCAAAGCGGTTTTAATCAGAAATCTTTTTTTTTTTTTTTTACATGCACAAGCAAGAGGGAAGCCACAGTACTACAGACCCACAGACTCATCTGCAGCCAGGATGCCCTTCCCTGGAGAAACTATGCGTAGAGCCGTCTCATGGAGCTCCCTCTTCTGAGCCTCGGAGAGTGTTGGGAACTGGTGCGTCATTCTGGGACTGTCTGTCAGAGCAGGCTCGGTGCAAGAGTCGACCTTTTGGTGATTCAGTTGCTGGCAGAAGGAAAAGGGCAGCAGCCATGGCATTTGCAAAATACAGTAAGTTGTATAACGTAAGAAAAAATAACAATTTTTAAGGATATTTTCTTGGCTGGGTTCTTTTCTTATTTGTATCTTTACTTTTTTCAATAGTTTTTTTTTGTGTTTTTTAATCATCTGTTGCTTGCGGTTTATTTTTCAGTGCTGAAGGTACAAAACCATGATTCTTTACTTGCTTCCAGTTTTTAAGTTCAATCCTTCATTGTTGTCGTTCGGTGCTACGATCATCATATACAGTGGGTGTCTGTTCTTCTGTGGAATAGCGGGATTTCTTCTAAAGCAAACCAATTTCCACAACTGCTTTAAAAACATGCTTCCTTATCCTTACTGAGTAAGCAGATATACAATGAAATTTGGGGGGAAAATATCAATGCTTTAAAAGTAGCAAGCAACAAATGATCAGACTTCAACAAATTATTTATTACATTTCTCTTATGTTAATCACAGGAAATAAATAAAGATTTCTGAATTTTAAAATGATCTTATGTAAACCTTTGGCTCTTGTGTGTCTAGTTTTATTCCCAATCAACTAATTTTCTCTTAAATTTTTCTCATTTAAGCAAGTAAACATATACAGTCAAGTCCTAATTGCTAATACCCCTTGCAGATTTATACTTAGAGTAATCTTGATCTTTTACCAACAGTATTACTTGCTATTACTTCTTACTAACACTTACTTCACATGTAAGTGTTAGTAAGAGGAAAAACAACAATTAACATTATTTCTAAAAATAATTAGCCACCTGTAGCCATTTATTTGTAAAAACTAATGCCATTTCCTCTGTTTTGTTTTTATTTTATTTTCAAACTACATAAAAACTATATAAAAACGATGTAAAGTTTAATCTTCCCTAATTTACTCCTTAAGGAATTCAAATTAATATCTGTGATAACAAAAGCTGGAGTGACGTTTTGAAACATCATCTCCATGCGAAAGGAAGCAGTTTAATTAAATCAATTACCACAATGCAAACAGAGCAAGTAGAATAATATCAAAGTGTGAAAAGAAGGAAGAAATAAAAGCTCTTACCTCCTCTGATGATGTGATGAGCAGTGACAGAGTCTCCCCGTCAGCTCCAGTTTGTATCCAACTCAAACTGTGTCACACCTTAAAGGCCGACACCCCTGGGCGGGGTTTATACACCCTCCTCTGTCCTACATAAGTTAGAAATATTGATGAATCATTGTTCTATTTAAATTTTGCAACATTTTCAGACCCATTTCTGACTGATTTCTGTACAAGTGACACCATTTCTACATTTCTGAGGGATCGTTGCAAAAACAGCTTTTACTGAGAGGAATCCTATTGTTAAATACAAGCTCCCATAACCTGCACTGCATTTAGTGAGACCGTTTGGACTCAGGCTACATCACAAGACCTACGTCATATATTCTGTCATAATCTCTGTCCCGATTGCAGCTTTCATTTATTCATTTAACCTCTCCCCGGAGGTGTTTTATTTTTATCTTAATTAGTAAAAAAGTGCCCAAAGGAAGGTTTCTGGTCTCCTGATAATTTGCTACTCACACCCTCAAAGTCTCAAGGGGTTTCACACTCAAAGCTTTGCATACTCTCACTTTATTGTTAGCTTTAAACGGCTACGAATGAGGCTGAATGTACACAGGAATACTAGCGACGTTTTAATTCCCAGGTTTGGTCTCTCGCCATAATTTCAATTGGTGAGAAAGGAGACCGGTCATGTCATTTTCAGCTTGAGGAGTGGATTTTCCAACTTTGGGCTTTGACTTCAGGTACAAAGATGTGACGAGGCCTTTAGAGGCACAATTGTTGGTAACCCTGCTATGAACACTTTTATTACATTTCACAGGTTAAAGCATACAGAGAGAATGATGTTTTATCATTCCTCTTTGCACAATCTCTGTAGATCATCCCGAGTCCTACATACATTCGTCACTTCCTCCTTATCCTCTCTCCCTTGTTGATAGAAACTATTGGAGAGGTTACGCTCTGCGTTTGGATGAGATGATTTTACTAAATGTACCAAAGGTTTGCACTGATCATGGCATCATGGCAGGTCCCTCAGACTGGGATCAACTGCAGAAGGACTTGATGCTGAAGGATTTATATATTCAAAGCCATTTTATACCAGTTTATAAATATGGTTTCTGTTTGTAAATGTTAACTAATTTCAAATCATATTTTAGGTAGTTGGTTTTGTCATTTTACTTTAATTTATGTCTGTTTTTTTTATGTGGAATTGTCTGTGTGCTGCTGCCATTCTTGGCCAAATCTCTCTTGAAAAAGAGATTTTTAAATCTCAGTGGGATCTGCCTGGATAAATAGGTTTTCTATAGGACTTAGATCTAATGACTTCAGGCCATGGAAGAAGGTCTGGTCTATTATTACTCTCTTCGTTTAGCATACAATCTGGATTAATATCCAGATGACTTATTTACAGTTTATTAGGAAAAAGTCAATCTAATGTTTGATAAAAATGTCCTGTTAGTTTATGATGCCTTAAACTCTAACAAGATTCCCAGAACCTCTGTGGCAGGAACAGCCCACGGTATGCCACCATACCCACAAGTGGACATGAGAAGATTTTAAATATATGTATCCCTTGTTTTACTCCAAAGCCATCTGTTTGTTGTAGAACAGCTTAATCTTAGTCACATCTAACCAAACCTTCAGATGGTGCTTAAGCACAGATTTCTGGTCCCCTAGTATGAAATGTTAATTTCCTCCTTTTTAATAAAACTACTTCTTTTGTGTGCTCGGTTATGTAATAATACTATTTACCAGCCCCCAGGTGAGAATACGTGTCTGTCTTTTCAGGGGGACTCCTCTCTTCTCTATTTTGGGTCAGTGTGCCTGTGAAAGCAGATGTGGGTCACTGGACTGTGTGCCACCCACAGAGCCGCAACACAGACTTGGTGGACCTGTCTAAGACAAGGGCCTGAGAGGAAATTCAGTGTCAGGGGGTAGCCGACACTCTCCCATTCAGCGGATACCGTTTTAAAAATAGGTACACGGCTCGACGAAGTACAGCAATTATACTCGGCTGGCTCCACTGGGACCTTTAGGTTTTTACCCCCCCTGTTAGCTAATTAAAGGCATTTAATGATGGTACTTTTTCTGGTGCTCAATTTCACATCTTATTATGGATGTCCTAAATGGGTTTTGGAGGGATCTTTTAAATAGGTCGAACAGAGGCTGAAAGTTGGCAACCAAACGTCCAGTGAACCACAGTGACGGCGTTTATCTACAGATGGGGGGGAAAAATAAACACTGAAAACATTCACCCTCCTAGGACCTAGGCCAACCTGCCAAAAGTTACTCCAGGAATGCATCTCAACAAGACGTGCTTAAGGTCATGAATGAACCCAGAATGACATCCAGAGGACTGCAGCACTCCCTTTCCTCAGTTAGCAGCGCCTTCCCAGAGGCCCTTCCCTTTTCACCAGGCCTCAAACTAGGGGACGGCTAGGTTTGCAAGAGCCGTTCCCTAGGCTCCCTCAGAACCTGGATTACCTGCTGGAATTAATTAATTTACATGCACATATGTCATCGGAATAAAGGGTCGATCGTCATGAAAATCACGGTAATCAGAATATTGTAATCCGATGGTTAGTAAAAACCCTATTTACACGTCATTTTCTAGTGAAAACTGAACAGTTTGGTTGACAACGTCAAATGTATATTCTCTGAAACGGACCCATTTGAAAACAGGTTCCAGAGTGTAATGATTCGAAAACTCCAGGTCTGCGTTGTCGTGTGAACAGTAAAAACTTAATTTTTCTTACAGGGGATCCCGGCTCATGCACAGTAAGACATAAATCAGTAGAAATCAATGCATACGAGCACCACGTAACAGCTGCCTACAGTTTTAAAAACACAGAAGAAGAAAACTAGATTACAGAATAGTAATATTAGGCATGCTGCTTTGGGTGCTGACTCTTCTGAATATAAAGATGGCTATAATTCAAATTCACCGATGTTATGCAGAGAACACTTGTTAATATTAAACAGATCAAAATCGGCACTTTAACCAACAGTTGAACTGCGACATCTGTCCATAAGAAAACTTTATTCTCTACCATCTCGGCTGCCTTGCCTAAACGTTTACGGCATTTGGGCAGGATGCACGGGCATGGGGAGTTTAGAAGAACATAGCACCAACTAGTGGTGTGGCGAGGGAATAACACCATGTTCACGTCCACTGTTGACAAAACGTTGTGTTAACAGAAACTAATAGAAAGAAAACAGTTTTCAGTGAATCGTCATGCAAACAGTAGACCCTGTTCAAGCTTAGCCAAAAGTAAATTGCACCAATTTCATTCACCAACCACCTATGAGACCAGTGCTTTGTGACGATACTTAATCCAAACATTCTTTCCGACCACGTCATTTGGTTTGGGGCAAACTGCTCTGACCGTGGATATGTGCTCTATGTCAACATGACGTATTCTGCCATCAGTGGCTTGACGCTATGTCAGGGAAGCAAATCTGGCCGGCTGACGATACTTTTTATTAGAAACTTTAAAAGAGTATTAAAAAATACTTTATATTTTTCAGTGATCTTTTTAAAGGCGTTGGTTATTTGTAACTGTGATACTTTTTCTGTTGGTTTTGTTGTTCCTTCTATATCTCTTTTTGCAGGTGTAGAAGCAGACAGGATGTTTTCCTCCACTCTCTTTCTCCTCTGCTCTATTTTTGTCTGTTTTTCTCCTTTTTAACGTTTTGCTTCATCTTTTCCTCTTCTTTCTCTTCTACCTTTCCGTTTCTGTACATTTAATTTGAAATAATCCCAAACTAATATCCAAGGTCTTTGCATATATATCAAGCAGTACTATAGTAAAAAAAAAAAGCAGTAATGTTCCACTTGTGAACTGGCATTAAGAAAGCATTTATGCTACACTGCCAGACAGGAACATTAAAAAAGAACAGAAAAAAAAACTTAAAAGAGATCAAGATGATCAAATGCCTTGATGGTCAAAAGTTCATTCTGGGCGCCCAGGAGACACAGAGCAAACACACTTTCCATGTTTGTTTTTTCAGCACAGACAGAAGTGCAACTTCTATGTTTTTTAAGGAAAATTTGACAACTTTGCTCATGTCAGGGTGCTTCTTTTCTGAATCAAGCCTGGAGCTTGTAAAGGCACGATCGGATTAATTCTTTTTGTGCCAATATAAACAATGTATTCAGATTATTTTTTCTTTTTCAATTCAAACACATTTCAATCCCATCAAGTTCCTTTTTGTGCATGTTAACACACCGATAGAATGATGAATTTTGTTCTTTAGCAGAAAATCCTGAAGGATCATTTCCAGCCATTTATTTGACCTTCAGGTCAAGCAAACTTGGGTTATGCACCAGGACAATGAGCCAAAGCAAGTCCACCTCTGACTGGCTAAAGAAATAAAGTTAATGTTCTGGAGTGGCCTAGTCAAAGTCTGGATGTAAATCCATGCTGTGGCTTGACCTCAAACAGGCTGTTTGTGCTATGAAATCATTCAATGTGGCTGAATTAAAACAATTTTGCAAAGAAGAGAAGACTAGTTAATACAAAACACTCAACAGCAGTTGTTTCCATCAAGGATGGCACAACCAATTAATTACTAGGTGTAGGGGACAATCACTTATTCACCTTGATCAGGGGTGTCAAACTCATTTTGGTTTAGGAGCCGCATTCAGCTTAATCTGATCTCAAGAGGGCCACACGAGTAAACTCATTGCAAGATTAAATAGAACTAATAAAAGTGGACTTGTTGATTTTTATATTAAATTAATTTCACTTTTACACTATATATTATGAATAACCTCAGCGTTTTTAAGAAAAGTATGTGCAATTTCAACAATACTTTTACTCAGTTAAACATTTACTTAAGTGCATTATGCATAAGAACTGATCACAGTGATTGTACAATATTGAAAAACATTTATTCACATTTTTTGGAACTTAAAAAAACTGTCCTGCATTACAAAATACATCAAACAGATAAAAATTAAGAAATGATTTAAAATCAATTTTCCACATCTGAAGCTCAGTGCTACCATCTTCTGATTAAAACACAGCGCCCCTCGTGGACAATATAGGAACTGCAGATTTTCAATTGAACGAAGTACATGTTTTTTGCAATAATTGTTTTATCATTCTCTTCCTTTTATCTCCTCTTTCTTTCTTTTTTTCTTCCTTTCATCTCCTACTTTCCCATTGTAGTGTCCATATCATTTGAGGTATTCCCTGCATGAATCATAATAAAACTATTCACATTCATAAATCAAGCGGAGCACTATGGCAAAAGCAGTACTGCTCCACTTGTGAAAGTCAAATCTGATGAGCTCTTTTTGGCATTGAGACAACAATTCTTATTGCCGCATTGCCAGACAGGACACTGGAAGAAAAAAAAGAAAAAAAAAAAGAATTTTTTTTTTTTTTTTTGGAATAATGACAATGCATTTAGCCACCGGGCCGGACTAAACTGTTCGGCGGGCCGGAACCGGCCCGCGGGCCGTATGTTTGACACCCCTGACCTAGATCATTGGGTTGTTTTGGATAGCATTGTCTCTCCTTGTGTTACCTTTTCAGCATTTCTGTAACTCAACACCTGTGATTGGGATACATTTGACTCTTTTAAACATGATTTAAAGCAATTATTACAGCCTATTTAGTTCCATCTTATGTTTATCTTTTTAGGATTATTTAATCTTTCAGTAAAATGTTTTATTGTATAGCATTCAGTGAAAAGGCATCCAGAAGATCCGGGGTACAAAATTCAATAAATATGAACGATGTATTTTTACAGAAGAAAAGTAAAAGGGTAAAACAATTTCAAAGATAAAAGTTCATCATTTGCACTGACTGTATTCAAATCCAGAAGCAGCACAGTTTAATGCTTTCTGGTCCTGCTCTGCAGTCAAGCTCACATCCTCACTGGGCAAATTAGAAGGCGGTTCAATGAGAGTTGAAGGAGAGCTGCAGATGTTTGCAAAGTCAAAGTTATCAAACCAGTCTGCCGGGGAACCTCTCCTCGATTTGGCCTCCCAATCAGGATGATTTCTGAGCTCGAGGATGAACTTGACCGGCGTTTTCTGGAGGAGGTATGAGTCGAACGACGCGCCTCTGAAGAAGGCCTGCATCTTGAAACGCTGCAGATCACGAAGGCGGCTCGCTGGACTCTTGCATAAAAGCTGAATCAGTGAAGAGAGGAAGAGAACCGTGTTTGGAAAGGCCTGGCCCCCAGGCGGACTTAGGATGTAATCGGAGCTGACTGACCTCACTGAGCAGTAGGATCAGATCAGAGCTGAGAGTCTTTGGTGGAACATAAGGGCAATCTCTGACCTTCTTTAACATGCTGATGTGGTTCGACTCTGCAGGCACTGGAAACTGCAAATAGACAGACACAGATAGGCAAAACAAAACAACCAACATAAGTATTGTGAGTAAATCTGAAAAATCCTACCTCTCCTGCAACCAGCGAGAACAACAGAATCCCAAGAGACCACCAGTCTGCAGCATGGCCGTACGGACCCCCGCTTAAAACTTCAGGAGCTGTTTGTGAAGCACATGATTAAGGTGCATCTAGAAAAACTACACATTTCAAAAAGATTCAATATTTTTTGGTTACATATTTCTGAAAGTGAAACTCCGATTAGAATCTGAGACAAAGTGAATTTTTTCTAACCTTTATCTCTTGTAATTTTGATGATATTGTGGCTTACAGATCTCAGTCTTCCTCTTCAAAACACTCCATATTTCCCCAGGTATGGGGTTCAGGTCAGGCGAGTCTGCTGGTCAGTCCACCACGGTACAACTAAGGTCACTGAACCAGCTTTTAGTACCTTTGGCAGGTCGGGCAGGTTACCAACTCCCGCAGGAAAATGAAATCAGCATCTCTGTAAAGCTTGTCAGCAGAAAGAAGCGTGTAATGCTCTAAAGTTTCCTGGTATATGGCTTTGATGACTGTGGACTTAAGTAAACACAGATGACCATCACCAACAGATGACATCATTTATCTGCAGACACTTCACAAATGACTTCAAGCAACATGGAGTCTGCTCCTCTCCACTCTTAGCAGTTTCCTTGACGCTCCATCAAATCCCTGCTGCTGCACCTTTTCCAATCACACTTCTTTCTTCCACTCAACTTTCTCTGAATATACTTGAATTCAGCAGTCTGTGAATGACCAGCTTCTTAAGTAGCATACATTCAGTGTCTTAATCTCCTTGTGGAGGTTGTCAAAGTCTCCTGGCCATGTGTGAACTCAGCAGTCTTCCCCATAATTGTGTAGCCCTGTGACCCAGGCTGAGAGAAACCTTTCAGACACTGAATTATGGGGTTATATCTGTAAGCCATTATCATCAAAATTACAAAAAAAGGCTTAAAATATTTCAGTTTATGTGTAATAAATTTATCTATTTCACTTTCTGAATTGAGTGAAAAAAAATAACCGGTCGACTATTTAATGGCGCTAATTTTTTTTAAATGTACCTGCTATACTACTTCAGAGAAATGAAAGTGAAAATTAACAGTGAAAAGTAATTCTAATGGATCCTGAAGCCAAAACATTCCAAAGGCCTCAGTTTTTGCACTGAACTAAATCCAGAGGAGCAAAGACTCAAGTGTTGGCCCGAAGGATGAAGAAGGAGAGGTTTAGTCAGTCACTGAGTTCAAGGGAAGCCAACACATACAGTAGCAAAAAAAAAAAACTGAAAACAGAACATTTTCTCTTGAGAAGTGGGTTCTGTGTGGGAGATCTCACCCATGTACTGAATTGTTCCACAGACAGTAAATGCTCGCCCTCCTCGGTCCAGGTGGCGCGAGAGCCCAAAGTCAGACAGACGGAGGTGACCTAAAACAAGACGAAACTGGGCTTTAAGCAAATATCTGCAGTAATCTCTGATCTTATGATCTCATCCAATGAGCTCTTTATCTGTATATTTCTGTTGGGCATTTTGTTGTTGTCGCTTTTGACATAAAAGTATTTTTCTTACTTTTCCCTTGTTGCTCTGTGTTTAGTGTTTGTCGAAAGCAACAAAAAGAAACACGCTTTACCTTGATCGCTCAACAGAATGTTTTCCATCTGAAAACAAACAAGAAAATCATCATAACCCAGATTATACCCAGAACGACATACATAAACAAAACTGGGATATTCTTTGTATGAAATCATACCTTTAAATCTCTATGAACGATTCCCAAGTCGTGTAGGAATCCTGGGGGGAAAAAAAAAAAGAAACAAATCCAGATCTCCTCTGTAAGCGTCACACATACGTGAACGTTAGAGCTCAGCGTGATGGACATTATTGAACAAACCCAGCGCGCCGCCAAGCTCTGCAGCAAGGAGACGGACCTCGTCCTCCTCAAACCGGCCTTTCAGTAACCAGTACGTGTACAAGTCTCCAGCGCTGCAGTAGTCGAACACTGCAGGGGATTACACAGATAGTTTTTAGGTCTCCGCTGATGAGTTCAATCAGGTCAGAACAGGCTGCTGAATTAATATGTGAAATTAGAAAAATTACAAAGGAAACCACAGAAAATTACATTTTTTTTAATTCTCCCCAATGTTGCGGAGGAAGGTCAAAATATACCCTTTGAACCTTTTCCACATTTTTTTCACTTTATAGCTCTTTTATTCAACGGCATTGATCTAACAGGAATGAATAAAGAATGACCGGACATGGAAGAATAACCTAACTAACTAAACTGAGAACGGGCAGGCAGGAAAATAGGAATAAAACAGAAACACGAATAAACTACTAATATAATGATGAACAAAAAAAACTAAACCGATGACAGAAACTATAATCTACTGATAATAACCAAGACTAAACAAGTGCAAAACACACACAGAACTTCAGGATCCCCAGGAACCTAAAACTAAGTATTCAAACCCCTGGGGATCCTGACACATTCAGGCCTGAACTTTGACTAGGACATTCTAAAACATGAGTATGAGGTGGAACCATCCCCACAGCATGCCACCCCTACCGCTATGGTGCAAGGTGGGTACATCCACCATGTTGTGCAACGTTGTCTTGCCACTCTTCCAAAAAGACCAGATTTGTGTCGTGCACGACTCATAGTTGTCCTGTCTACGGACACCCCCATCTGAGCTGTGGGTCTCTGGAGCTCCTCAAGAATGACCTTGGACCTCTTGACTATTCCACAGAACAGCCATACTCATACCGAGATGAGACTGCTCACACCTGGACTCTGATTACTAATCAGATGGCTTCTGAAGAAAGATGGCTGCTCTGGTTTTTATTTAGGAGTATCATCGTAAAGGGGATAAATACAGACGCAGGACACACCTATCAGATTTCTATTTGTGCAGAGTTTTCTCAACCATGTATTATTTTTTTTCTGACACTTTTGAGTTGGTCTTTTACATAAAATCCAATTTATCTACATTCAAATTCTGTGGTTGTGACATTACAAAAGATAAATAAGTTCAAAGGGTATGAATATATTTGCAAGGCACTCTATGCAACTCTTTATTGTTGATCTATTATTTAATGACTGTCAATTTATTTTGTTCATTTGAGCGAAAACTCTGAAACAAGAAGATAAATATCTAGTTTCGTGCCCCTAGCTGGTGAAAATTGTTTTAACCCAGCACTTCATTAAAACGGGGAATACTTCCTCAAAACGGAGGGCTGAGATTTGGATGTGATTTTAAACCTTAGAGTTTTAACTCACTGATGAAGAGGTGGCGCTGTGTCTGCCAGCAATCCTGCAGACTGAGGATAAATGGATGTTTGATCTGCTTCTGCAATGCAACAGTTGACACACATAGGCTAACTGTAAACATAGCAGCAGGAAGTGAACAAATTAGACTTTTTTTTAGCTAAAAGTGGACTTTGTTTAATCTTTTACAATGAAAAAGGTCAGTATTAAATGCAAAAAATGCATCTCTGCTTTATACTAAAATAGGAAGTTAGTATAATTCGTGTCAGCTTTTACTTTGCTGGCAAATGGGAACAATTTACCTGAATCATGACTTCTTTCTTTGATTGCTCCAGCACTCCATGCTTTAAGATCTCTGACTTTGGTAAAACCTACGCAACAACAGATATCAGTTACTTAAAACAATAAAACACATAGAGAGGTTAGAGTTTTAAACTGAATTAATTTAACAATAATGCATCAAAAACATTTGCCTTGGTTTTACCAGTGCTGCATTGGTCACAGTTGCTTGATAGACTGGGTAAATGGATGGAAATGTCGAGTACTGTGCTAAACCATTTTATATCTATCTTTTCTTGACAGGGTGGGACTACTTTGTGTCATTCGGTAAATACAAATCTGAGAAAACAAAGATCGCATGTGGGGTTCCTCAAGGCTCCATTCTTGACCCCTTTTATTAAAAATCTATAGGATCTCCATAGCTCAGAGTAGCACATCTCTTACAATATCTATGCTGATACCGTATTACTTAAAAATTTTTGTCACCGCTTAACCATCGTCCATTCCAGTCACTCAGTCAGTATGCATGCATTACATCATCCATAAGAGCCACAGATTCCTTTATCAGATGATTTTAATAGGTTCTTAGCTATTTATTTCTTTTAGAAGTTGTATTTTAATGTTTCTTTTTATCCATCCATCCATTCCATCCATTTTCCAAACCGCTTTATCCCTCATGGGGTCGTGGGGGTTGCTGGTGCCTATATCCAGCGTTCACTGGGCGGGAGGCGGGGTACACCCTGGACAGGTCGCCAGTCTGTCGCAGGGCAACACAGAGAGACAAACAGGACAAACAACCATTCACACACAGACTCACACCCTAAGGACAATTTGGAGAAGCCGATTAACCTAACAGTCATGTTTTTGGACTGTGGGAGGAAGCCGGAGTACCCGGAGAGAACCCACGCATGCACAGGGAGAACATGCAAACTCCATGCAGAAAGACCCAGGGGTGTACTTGAACCCAGGACCTTCTTTTTAGTTTCTTTTTAGTGTTACTTAAAAGTAGCTATTAGAAACGACTTTGAACTGCTTTGAGCATAAAATGTGCGCAAGTAAACTCGCTTTGCCTTGTCTTAAAGTTACAGCTCCACTTACCTTAACAGCCCAAATCTGCTCTTGATGGATAACCCTGATCTTCAAGATGGGCCCAAACGAGCCTTTAGCAATGACACTGAGAACCTGTAAGCACATAAGTAAAGTTAATCTTTCCTCACACATATACTTGTTTTCACCCCAAAATCCACTCCCCACCTGAAAACAGCCCTCCAGTGGACATTGATGTTGTGGAAACTCTGGCAGGAAGGGAGAGATGAGAGCTGGAGGAGTTTTCTCTTCCTCATACATCTCTCCTCGGTTGTCTGGAGGAAGCAGAACGTCGAGGAGCTCCATTCGGCCGACTCCCGCCGGCTGTGAAAATACTGCAGAGTGTCTGAGTCGGTGAGCAATGGAAACGCGGAAGTGTGATAGGAACCCATGACTGAATCGACGCTGTGTTGGTTGTCCCTCTTTCTAAAGAAAAAGAAATAAAAATAAAAAAAATTATCAGCAGCGGGATTAGTCTCAGTTTTTAAGAAAACTATTTTTTACATTGGATCAGATACAATCTATGATACTTAAAAACTATGGACAGGATTACCTAAAATAAAACAACTATCCATTGCCTTTAAATCTTAGTTTGTGATCAGTAATATTGCCATTTTGTTTTTTCTAAAAGGTAGGAACTTCAATGCCGTGGTTGACATCTAAACCAAATTCAGTTCAAGAACCTTTAAAACCCAGGAGTAAAAGGACCTAGAGGGTAAAATCACAGATTAGTGTTATCCTGGCTGATACAGACTAGCAGTTTTTCCAGAGGTCTGACCTTTGTTGACCTACCCCAAATTTGTTTTAATTCCAATGACTATTGAACCTGAATAAAAAAAAATAGCAGATTACATGATAGAGGTAGTAGTTTTGAACCTATAAACCCTGTTTAGGAGTTGTTTCTGCATAAAGAGTATTTGACCCTTTGTGGCTTTCTTGGCTTTTTGTTATATTCCCAAGTGCATAACTGAAGGCAACTGGATTTACACTCGTTTTTCTCAAAAATACTCCAGCTCTCGCCCAAAAAGCCACAAAAAACAAGAGAAGTTCATTTGCTTTCTTTTTTAATCCATTGCTTTCTAATTAAGGATTTAGGGTCGTCATGTCCTGGATGACTGAGAATCTACAACAGTCTTTGTTGTCACTCTTATGTTTCAGATCATCAGATATAAGGTAAAAACAAACCACAATAACCAAAGTAAATACAAGAAGCAGTTTTTTTAAATAATCATTAAAGAAAAAAAAAAAAGCTATCCAAACCAACCTTGGCGAAAGCGAAATAAGTAATTCACCCCATGCCTAATAACTGCTTGTGCCACTAAGCATAATGTAATACCTGCCACTAAGTCTTTTACATCACTGTGGATGAATTATTCTGCTCTTCTTTGCCGAATTGAAATTTATTCAGCAACACTGGAGAGTTTTCATTCATAAACAGCTTAATTCAGACCAAGCCACAGCATCTCAAATGCATCTCATTTAAGTCCACACTTTGACTAGGCCACTAAGAAAACCTTGATTTTGCTTTGTTCTTTATCCTTTCAGTAGCGGATTTACTGTTGTGCTTTGAATCTATGCTCTGCTTGAACACAGGGTCACAAACAGATGGCTGGATATTCTTCTTCATGATTCCCCGACAGAGAGCAGAATTCATGGTTCCATCAATTACAGCAACTCATCCAGGTCCCAAAGCAACCCCAGACCATCACACCACCACCATGTGTGACTGTTGTCATGATGTCATTTGTGTAAATGCAGTGGTGGTTTAATGCCAGGTACAACAACACATGCAGCTTCCATAAAATCTCCACCTTTGTCTGGTCAGTTCACACAACCTTTTACAAAAAGTCTCGGGAACCATCAGGATCTTGAACAGTTACCTTAACCGAGACCTGCTGTGCTTTGGATGTCCTGGATTCTTTCTTTTGGGTAGTTTTGGTAGGCCAGGGACTCCTGGGAAGGTTTGCCACTATTCCACACTTTGTCCACTAGTGCAGGGGTTCCCAAATTTATCAACCTGCAATCCACAAAATAACAGAACCAGAGACCAGCAACCCCCTTTTTGGCAGGTTGGGGGGTGGTGGTGTTTTTTTTTCCTTTTTCTTTATGGAAATTATGAGAATAAAATCATAAAATTGCAAGAACAAAGTAGTCATTTTATGGGAACTCAAACACTGCCGTCTTCCCCCTCTGTTACAACGAGGACTGTTGAGCATTTTGTAAAGCTATACTATCGGTTTAAAAAATAAGGAAATACTTACTTACTGAGCATTGATTATTAGTATCAGGACTTTGAAATGATTGTGCAAAAGACTACGTGACTTTCTCATGAATTACAATAAATGAATAGTTGTATTACGGCCATTCTTGAGTAAGGAAAATAAAATAATGGCTGCAGAGGAATACATTTCCACAAAAGAAAAAGATTTTGAGATTAATTTTACATATTTGCAAGAAAAAAGTAGAATGTTTTCTGATGTTATATGGTTGTAAATTTTGGACTGAAAGAAAAAAAAAAAGATTTTCTACTATCAAATGCATAAATTTGATACATTAAAACAAGTATATCTCTGACATTGTAAAGTCAGGGATTTGGATCATCCCATGATCCCCACTGTGGGAACCGCTGCACTAGTTGACAATGGCTTTGTGGTCCACCTGCAGCAGACCAGAGCATCTTTGTGTGGTCCACAATATGCCTTGGGAATGGTGAAAAAAAAACGTCAAGAACGTTTGATCTCTTCTTGGATTTCTTGAGATCGTGGAATGCTGTGTTGCTTTTTGGGATTCACGTTGAAGGGGGTTAGGGTGTGTAATTATTTTTTCTTACGGGACAAATTAGTGACAACTCTTTTCTCTTAACGAATGGATTTAAAAGCTTTATTTGTATTCACTTATTTTTATTTGCGCACCAAATAAAAAAAAAACATTTAAGTAGACAAACATTTTTTTTAGATCAGCATAGGTTTGACTACACTGAAGCTGTTTATGCAACAAAACGGTAGCTAAAATGGTCAGCAGGAAGGCCAGCAAGCACTTAACTGATCAATAATCTATTTTGATTATTCGTCTGTGGAGCAAACTAAACTGGGACTAAGATACATTTGCTCCACATGGATATAGAAAACACATAGAAGACGTCTGGTTCCAAATGTTTCATTAAATGCCTCCTGCGTAAACGAAATACGTACCCGTCTCCGTAATGCGCGCATTTGAGTCACTCACCTTCCTGTTTTTACTGACTTCGCCTCCCATCGCCTCCTCATTTATTTCACTCACAGAAATGCGAGTTAAAATGAAGACGGGGAAAAAAAATCTTCGGAGAGCGTGGCAGTCTCCGTGTTTGTTTCCTGAACCCACGTGTTTGGCCGCAGCTGCGTCCCGCGGCGGCATGGATGGATGGATGGATGTGACGCGTTTCCAGCGCGCTTCGCGGGGAGATTCCGCTCCAGTTGAAGCTGTCAGATCGACGATCAATCAGTCCCGCGAAGAGCCGAGAGACTTTAACTAAGACGTAAACAACGAGCCACTGAGCTCATGGAGGAGAGTCCGGGGGACAACAGCCGCAGTTTGGGTTACTCTTTAATTGAAACGTTCAAGACAACTGGTGGAATCAGTTATAGGAGTCAGTCAAAAACAACCGTGGTTACAAAAATATCACATACTTTGCATGAAAAGTGCTTTAGTGTTAAAATTACACAATACAGCTGCAACTTTTTTTTTTCTTTTTGACACAACCATCAAGTACATGAACATGTTTTTTTTTTTTTTGTTCTTGATTAATTGCACTGAGGTAAGTTACAGTAAAAGTGAAAGCTGAGTGACGCAGCAGGCATTAAAAATCTAAAACATTTCTGGCCTTCATGTCGTTGACAATCATGCGGCCCAGATCAGCTAACATATATCATAAAACATACTCTGATAAATCTAGATTTAGCATTTAACGAAGGGATTCATAGAGCTTTTAGCAGTGAGGGTGGTGTCTGATTAGCGCAGGCCAGTTTTTGATCTTCGGTGTTCCTGAGCCAGCAGGAGGAGGAGCATTAACAGAGAAACGGATCTGCCTCGCTGCATTCAATGCAGCCACAGTGGTTGTTGTATCCAGAACTGCACGGTGTATGAAAAGCTGAATGAAATGGCACACAGATAAACATAATAAAAACACACATTTGGTCATATTGGCATCCGGATATCCGTGGAGATGTTCCAGAAACAAGTTGAGCAGGCTCCTGTGATGTAGTGAAACTACTGGAAACGCTTCTCCCCTCTTCCTTTGTCAAGGGGAAACACTGCAGTGAAAGTCCGGGTGCCTCGCAGGGAGCCGCGCCAGAGGGAGGTGCACTCGAGGCGTTTTTCACTTGCGGCGGCTGAAGATGCTCTTCTTGCTGGAGCTTTTGTCTGTGGTGCTGAGTCCGATGAGGAGTCGAGCCTTCTCGTCTTCTTCCTGCTGCTGCTGGTTGTGATCCGACTTGCCTTCGGACACCTTCCCACGCAGGTCCACGACAGAAGCCGGCTTCAGACGCAGCTTCTCCTTTATCATCTGAGCAGCACAGCAAGATGAATCAGTTTAGGAGCAATGCTGAGGAGCATTTTATATTTATTTAAATTCAAGAAAGCAAAAAGGAAAAAAATCCTAAGATTTAAAATTTTTGAAGTTGATGTGATGTACAAAACTTTGCAAAATCATTATTCCCCTTAATGTTTTTATTTTTTTTTCGTTTGGATCCAAATTTACAGGGATTGTATACGATAGAGCGAGACTGTAATATTTGTCTTGCTGGAAGGGAAATCTCCACTCCAGTCTACGGGTTTTTTTTTTTTTTTTTGCAGTTTTTCTTCCACCACTGCCCTGTATTTAGCTCCATCCATCACTATCAATTCTGACCAGCTTTCCTATAACACCCTCCAGAGGCTGACACGGCCACCACCATGTTACATGCAAAACACTTAATTGTGAAGCAGAAGGAAATTGTTTGAGAAATAATCTGAAAAGGGGGTTGTTTTTGTGTTCAGCTCCTTTTATTCTGATACCCCTGAAGAAAATCCTGATCTAAAATCTCTCCTTGAGCTAGGAACCCCAGCAGCTCCTCCAAAGGTACCATCTGTCTCTCCTATCGCCAGTGGATGGATTTAAAAGTGCTCTTTCAGATGTTCAGACCTGCTTCAAACCTCTCCAGAAACTTTTTCTGACCCGTCTTATGCGTCTCTTGGTCTTCAAACAAACATCTGGGGCCTTTAGAAAACAGCTGGATTTATACTGAGATTTAATTACACATTCTGTTTCCTACTTAGTTGACTTCTGAAGGTTTGCTCTGGATTTAAGTTAATCATGTCGGACTAAAGGAAGCTAAATACTGTACAGGCTGCATTTTAATGAAACAATGCTATAGTTTCATCAAATTTTACAACTAAGCTACTTTATGTTGGTTGGTCTATAAAAAAAAATGCAGATAAAATACACTGAAGTTTGTGGCTGTAACTTAAAAAAAAAAACATCTTAAAGGGTATGAATACTTTTAAAAAGGCACTGTATTGAAATGAGAATCTGCACACCTGTGCTACGAGCGCCTTTCGACTGTCGCGTTTCACGGCCATGGCGAAGTCGAGCCAAGTCCAGGTGTTGTTGTGGTACTCCAAACAAGGAAGGACAAGGTTCAGGTCTTTCCAGTCCACGCTGCTCTTCTCTCCCTGAGGAGAAATCCAACACAGTAAGACATACATTAAAAGAAACTGGACTGAGAGGAAAAAAATTAAACTATAAATCGTATGGAAATATGTTGCAGTCAAACTGAGCTGAGGATACAGGAATATGACGACAGTTTCACAATGAACAGAGCAACATACAGCGGGAGTCTGTCACGCATCCAGCATGATATGATGTCTTAAACCCTGCGGCGGTCAACAACTCCTGGGTCTTAAGCCGTCAAATAATGGTATTTATTTCCTCTAAAGTTTATATATTTATACTTCATGTCTGTACGGGCAGGAAACTGAAGTCAAATCCCTTCTTTGTCAACACAATCTTGGCGAATAAACCTGATTCTGACGGCAGCTGTATTTAATCTCAACCTCTTAACTAAATGTCACTCCACGGTACGTTGATGGTTTTATTCCAGCATCACAATGCTGGAATAAAACCAGCCCAGGTAGTGGGGCACCGCGTTTGTGTGAAGGACAGAGACACTAAAGGCTTTACTTTGTGACTTATCATCTAATTCAATCACAAAACGTCATCTCAAGGCACTTTACAAAGTCAATACTGAAAAATACAGATTGGTTAAAAACTTTCCCCATCTGGGAAACCCAGCAGATTGCATCGAGTCATGGGCTTGCAGCATTCGCTCCTCCAGGATGAGCGTGTAACAACAGTGGACAGTCGCTTACAAGGCTTTAATTAGTAAGTCATCATCCAGCTTTACTGATTTCAGCACCTGAGGCCAACAAGAAGCAGGTGACAATACTCAGAGCATGAGTGACTCAAACACATAAAGAGATATTAGGGAAAGACTAAATGGCTGGAGCCAAAGATACAACAGCTAACAGAGGCCATGTTCGATTTGTGGTCAGGATTCACTGATACCGTACTTTTCGGATCATAAGGCACACCAGATTATATCGTGTATTAAATATTCTTCCCTAATGTGTAATATCACTCCGCTCCTCCTGAAAGGGAGAGCCATCCGTCTCTGTTGGGATGACAAAGTACTGAATTTTTCGGACTAACTAACGTTCTCTTAAAAATCTTTACATTTTCTTAATAATTGACTGTGCGTCTTATAATCCGGTGTGCTTTATACATGATTACTGTTGTGTTTACTGACTGATTTTATGTGGTACAATGCGCTCCAAAAAATTTGGGCCCTGGTTTAAAAAACAAAAACAAAAAAAACATCTACATATATATAAATTTGTATTAACGCAGATATTAAATGCTTTTCACATAAATAGCAGCATTTTGAAAAATTACACCTGCCTATAATCCAGTGGTTCTCAAATGTTTTGTGTTGCGCGCCCTTTGAAGAAGGAAACACTTTCAGGCCCCCTCATTCCAACAACAGGGGTCACAAATGTAACTTTAATGGTTTTCTGTTTTAATGCATTAAAGCTGTCGTTCTGAAGATTACCCACAATCCCTTTTAACATTTCTAACATAATAAATGGGTTCATTTATAACACATAGCGGTTTGTAACAACTAGAATGTTTCAACATTACCACACTTTTTTTAACTATATAATATTCAAACAATAGAAACGGCTTTTAGCCCGACTCGTACCGGCAGTCAACCTTTAACCAGCTATGAACCTCATTTGGCAAAAATAATATCAAGCAATAATATTACAGTAAAACTTGAGTTACATAAAATGTTGTACTTTTTTTCCCCCAGAAGTTTATTAATAGTATTCACCATCCTACTGACTGCAGGTGCTGACCAAACAGCAGGGGGCGCTGTTGTCACATTTAGAATGATTTAGAAGGCCTGTATTTTCTGGACAAAAACAAGCAAGACAGTTCTTGTAGACAGGATACCTTAAAAGGTAAACGAATGGAGTGATTAATGTGAGAACTACATGGTGCATTTTGTGTACATGAGTTGGGATATTAACGCTGAAGGAAACGGCGCGCCTTGTAGAGAAACCCACCTTGTAGCTGACGCACAGAGGCACTTGAGGAATCTTAATGTAGATGAAGGAGTTGTTCATAGCAGCTCTCTCCTTCATCTTATCAATGTCATCGACAGGATGCTAAGGGGAGAGATTAGGCAACTCTAATTGATCTTTTTTTCTGTCTTCACGAACATCTGAGCTTAAATTTAAACACTTTCTCACCTCGGGAGCCTTCCTGAACGACCTCCTGACCCCTGCAGTGCGGTTCAGTCCTTGGGTGATACTTTTACTGGGGCCCATAGCACCCATGGTGTCCTCTGACGGCACCCTGGGCTTGACTGGGATACCTGTGACACAGACCACACCACTATGAGCGCTATGTCCTCTGCATTGACACTGCAGACCAAACCCAACACCCCCCGAAGTCTTGCTCACACACACACAGACACTCACAAAACCAAAGTGTGTAATTCAACACTGCACGTCTGGCGGAGAAAATGGAAACTAGTATTGATTGATCTGCTGCAGGACAGCGATCTCGAGGGATGGGAAGGTAAACTGGTGACCCGGATGCATTTACAGCCCTACAACATACCAGTAGTGACCATCCGAAACTTGTCTTCCTCATCTGTGACGTCTTCCTCGTCAACATTTCGCCCCGGGAAGAAAAAGCCCATCATTCGTTTGAAGAACTGGTACATGAGCTGGATGGTGAGAGGCACCACGTTCACCTGATTGCAGCAGAGATTAGGCATTAAAGCAAAACCAAAACAAAATCAGCCGTCACGGCAGCTGCGTGCCGCATGTTCCTAACCTCAAAGTGCTCCTTCACGGAGATTCCTCCCACAGGGGGGCGCACTTTGCTGAAGATGCGCAAAGCAAACTGACGTCCTGCCTGGCAGTTGCTCTGAGGTCGAAGCACAACCTGGGAAAAAACAAAAAAAACAAAACTAAACGTTAGCGATGATAAAACTTCACTAGGGCTTGGGTTTGAAAGCTGCACCACGTAACAGGTTACTAATGATTACTAATGAGAAATGGGGACACATGCAACTAAGAATCTTGTGCTTCAGCATGCGACAGAGTAAAAATCTCAGAAGATGCAGAGTGATTCTGTCTGGACAAACAAGGTGGGTTGAAACACAGACATGACCGTCCTGAATACGTACCCTCACACGCTGCACGGAGGAAACCAGGCATAAACACATTAACACAGGTTACCAACTTCCCTCATCTTTGTTGCTATAATCTTGGTCAAATTGTGCAGGGATGAAAGCGGCCCTTGTTGGGTTGGATTTAAGTAGAAAACATAAAAAAATATAAAAAGGGGCCGTTTCAGTCAGATGTTTACATACACTCATTGACATGGATGTCATTGATTTTGGGCTTTTAGCGTTTTATTTCATCCATAATTTTTTTTCAGGGTGGATTGATTTCATAACGCACAACAGAGGACTAGTTCCAATTTATTTTCTATTTTCGTCAAAGGAAATTCGCTCCAATATAATCATACAGCCTCACTAATATTTAGATGACTTTAACCATTGCAAACTGCACAGAAACCACACATTTTCTGAAGCCACGACATACATCCTAGCATAACTGGGCCTGATTTGCCCATCCTTATGACCAAAAATGTAGCGCTTATTTAAATCAGTTTCCTGGCACAGACCCGGCTATAAACCCCAATCCATACATTTTCAACAGCAATGTGAAAATGTGAAGCTTATGTTAGCCAGCTTTATCCATTTTTAAACCAGTTTTCATTAGGATGTATAGGCAAACTCAGCAGTTTATCATAAAACGGTTGATTCTGGAACAACTGTGTCGTCATCCAAGGTGAACTGAGTTTAATCATTAGGACTGAGACGGTGTCAACGAAGGAACAAGCCTCTGCTCCCAAATTTACACTTTTGATTCCCGACTGTCGTTCAGGAAACAAACTACACCATTTCTAACAGGAACACCGATCAAATATACGGTTTAAAACATGCCTGGCGGAGCTTGTTGGTGGCTACAATAAAACCTCTAGTCAAAATCTAATTTGCTAACAGGAATTTGACTAATTAGTGGAAGTGTACTTATATATTTGAGCTAAAGTGTATAATGTTCAGTCTTTGTGGATTAGAGAAAATCCACAATAAATTCAAGCGTGTGTGCCTAAAGTCATTAAAGTAAAATGTTGAAAACTAAACGGTAATCACCTAATCTCACTCAGCAGCACATACATTCAGACACTGATATGCAGATTGGTAGGCAATTTTAGATCAAGTGCCTTGCCCAGGGGCACAGCGACGTGGGAGGAGGAAGCTGGAACTTTTTAATACCAAGAAGCCTACTCCACCCACAGAGCTGCGGTCACTTTAGTGAATCAGTCCATCCAGGAAAAACAAATATCAAATAAACGAATAAGAGCCTTAAATTAAAAACGAATTTGAGTGCATGTAAACACCTGACAGGACCTTTAAACAACTCGACATTAGCTTATTATCCAGACTGAAATCAACAACATTTACCTTGTAAGCTGCGTTTGGGAGCAGGTTGTTCATTGTGAACCAGCCGAGCTCCAAAAGATGCTCTGCAGTGTCATCAGACTTGTTCAACTACAAAAAGAGAGGTCAGTATTTCTTTCTTAAAGGCGTTAAACGAGCGCGTCGAGGACGGTGAACTGGCAGTCTCGCCTCACCTTACTGTACATGAATCTCTGCAGCTCCAGCTCTGCGATGCCGAGCTGTCCGTCCTCTTCGGTCAGGCACCAGCGAGCCTGAGCAAAGTAGATCTCCGTCCTCCGCACCACGCCGACGTCTTCTGGGGGCTTACGCAGCTCCAGCTTGTTTGCTCGCTGCAGCTGGAAATCTTTGAAGCACCTGGACACAACGGAGATTTATTTTCACTTGTGAGCCGATTCCTCTCGTTGTCGGACGGTCGTCGGGGCCGACGGCAGACCTGATGAGGATGTTGAGCTCCTCGCTTTTCATCTGCATGTCGTTCTTCTCCTGGTTCAGCTGGTTCTGCAGCCGCATGTTGATGTCCATCAGTTCGTCACTGTTCGCTTCATCAGACTGAGCCTAAAGATGGTGTAGAACCATTCAATTGTTTTTTTTCAATACCATTTATTCTTTCCACTTTGGACAAACCAGGGAATATGAGCTGTGTGCATGTTGGGAGGATTGAGCAGCAAAGAGTTATTATTTACTTTAGCTGCAAAACAATTAGCTTCATTTACAGTCCGATTTATTGGCAAACCTGGTAAGAGTTGCACAAAAAGCCTAAAAATAAATGTATCTTTTATTGTAGCAACAGAACTGAAAGTTTTTATTTGATTACATTTATTCAGCAGGCTAAAAAAAAAAAAAAAAAAAAAAAACATCCAGTGCTATGAAATACTACTACATTATGCTTCACAGTGAGCATTTACATCCTTCGTTTCACACCAAAAATATCTGGAGATTTCCATATATGGAAATGGAAAATAATGGATTACTATCTACGAAAAGTTCACAAGAAACCAATCAACTTCATGCATTATGAAAAGAAAAATGCTTTGCTTATATTTTTATTTTAATGGTGTCATGGTTGAGTTCTGGTTTGACTTCATTTTTCTGTTATTTTCATTTTTCATCTCATGTGGGTTTGGTTTGACTTTATTTATTGTTAGTTTTCATTGTCATCAGTTATTTTCTGTCATCTTCACTTCACCTCCTCTGCAGTTAGTCACACCTGCCAGCCACTAATTAGCCAGACTCACTTCACCTGCCAGCCTCCCTACTTAAGCCTCACTCTGCTGTCACTCCTTTGCCGGTCCGTCATCATTCCACACCTCTCCATGCCAGTCCCCGTTTTTGCCTTGGAAGATTTGTTTTTCTTGTTTAAGGTTAGTCCTGCCAGTTTCTATAGACTCATACTTTGCTGTTTGTCCCTGGAGAAGTTCTGCTCTGTGTCCTGGTGTCTCCCAAGTTCTGCTAACCTGACTAGCCGCCCTGGAGAAGCTCAGCTCTGTGCCCTGGTGTCTGCAACGAACTGCTAACCTGTTGTGGCTACGGGGCTGCTAGCCGAGCAGAACTGAGCATTCCCGGCTTCCTGGATAGTTGTGACTCTCTCTCACTCCGGGCCGTCAGCTCCTGCCATCACCTTCACTCCGGTTCTGTGCTACCTGCTCCTATGACCTCATCAAACCTCCAGCCATCAAACTTTCAATAAAGACTCAATTTTAGTCTTCTGTGTGTGGTTCTGAGTTCATCCGTAGACAAATCGTGACAAAGGGAATGTGCAACTGGGTATTTTATTACTTTTATTTTATTTCTCATGAAATTTCCTCCCACTAAATAAATACACTTTGCAGAACGTTTCTTGAATTTTCAGCGTGACACTATGCTAAAAGGTGATAAAGTAAATTATTTTGCTATGTTTCAGACATCTTTACCAAGAGAGCAAGAAGAAACTGGCTTGTACTAAAAATGCATCCATCACGTTCACCCATTTTTTTTTTAAAGAGACAATGTGTAACTAATTTGGCTTTTAATTAGCAAAAACCAAGTATTGCTTTTATAAATACATATTCTGGCAAAGGCTATCAAAAATTAAAGCACTCTCAAAACTTATAAATACATAGGTGTCGGTGCACCGACTGGGAGACCCCATGATGCGTCGCCATTTCTGATTTCAGAAGCTGAAAGGGGACAAACTTGTCAGCCATACGCGTTTTCCCTGTCTGTCTCCTATATAAAGACTTGCTGTCGGTGGAGGAGGAATATAAACAAAGACAACCGTAGACCATTCTACCTGCTGTTTTCTGTTGAAACGGAGGACCTTCCATACTCTTTGCCCAGCGAGAGGAAAGAGAAAGTAACCAAGAAAAAGAAGTAACAACCAGGAAAAAACGAGAGGCTGTATCAGCACAGCTATTATTACCAGGTGGAGATAATTCATTAGGGAGCGGGGATCAGCCTAAAAATCGCAACTTTATAAAAAAATAAATAAAAAAAAAGTAGCTGATAAATGGAGGACATGTTTAAAATGTCACCCTTATGATTCTCTATAGCTTCTGTAGTAGTTATTACATGCTTATCTGCCAGGTTGTTTGTAATTCAGTTAGCACCACTAAATGGTGCACCAGTGTGAAAATCTTACACACTGGTGACTTGATGGCTCAGACATCCTGCAGCTTTCTCCGAGCCAGAGGACTATGAAAACTTTTTCCCCACCATAAATGTGGTGCAGTAAAATGGCTGTGATGACGGTCGAGATGCATCTACAATGCCTTGCAAAAATACTCCTGCCCCTTGTACTTTTTCACAAATTTTTAGTTTTTTGTATCTTTTTGTTTTTAAATGTCCAGGATCTCCCAGTTTTTTGTGAAAGGGCTCTTTAAATATTTATTTTATTTTTTACAGGAGGTGAATAGGTGGATAATATTCCATTTGAAATCCAAAAGTAAGAACAAATTAATAAACGGGGAACTTGGGAGATTTCAGTCTGAATGCAAGAACTGAGTTTATTGTTTGCTGCTAATAATGCCATTTGTTTCTGAATTTCTATCTATTGCTTAAAAAAAACAAAAAAAACATGAGGTTTTAGATTTTGTGGGTTCAAATGAAAAGCAGAGTGGCTCACCCTGATGTTGGAGTAAATCTGTTTCTCGAGGCGTCTGATCTGAGCGAGGTGCTGCCTCACCGCCTCCTGCAGATGCAGGATGCTGCTGCGCTGCTCCTCTGGGTTACTGGAAATTTCCAGCTGGAAACGAACTCGCTGCTTTTTCTCACTGTGCTCCTGAACGCGCAGCGTAGTGTAAAAAAAAAAAAAAAAAGTCATGGGATGGACAAAGAGCATCTATCAAAACTTCTGGAGAGCGTTAGCCAGCTGGTGTTACCTTGCGTCTGGGCTCCACGTGCAACAGCAGGTTGTTGACGATGTCTAGAATCATGGCGTACTGAACCGGGTTGGTGGAGATCTCCAGGTCATGGTGAATGAGAGTGAAAGTTTCCACAGCACCTTAAAAGGAACAACATCACGGATTATTCCACTTAAAGAAAGCATGTCTCCGTTTTTTATACTTCATTGCTGCTTCTGTGATCAGACATACCCGCCTGCTTCTTTAGCAGGTCCTCTTTCTCGTGGCTGTTCCTCACATCTGGAGGCTTGATCTGCGTGGCCAGCTCGGGGTTGATGTCATGACTATAGCTGATGTAGTGCATCCTGCAGCTGCAGCGGGAGATGATTCGCTGAACCTGCTGAGACTCGTTCACCTGCGCCGGCTGGTTCCAGTCTGCAAAACATGAAATGCAACCGTCGCCATTTTGTGATTAAAATCTAATTAGAAAATACATTAAAGGACACGTGCTGCTCTTCTCACTTTAAAGTGCAAATCATTTAAAACATTTCTTGCACCAGGGCCCTGATAAGGTGTAAAGGTGGAGTATTTCCTCACCTGTAGTTGTGCTAACCATTCCTCCCACCGCCTGGCCGCTCTCCATCAGCTCCTGCACAGAGTCCAGGTTACGCTCCCTGTGCTCCTCGATGTTTTTCACCTAAATGCGACAAAATGAAAAGAGAAGAATGAAAGTGTGCTAGCTAACTCTAGCTCACTTATTTAAATAGGTAAAAAAAAAAAAAAAAAAATCTTATACTATTTCCTTTGATCTTCTAACCAAGGTCTGAACTAGAAGCTATAACTATGTCTCTGTGTTCCTTTGGAAAACATCTGTGACTGCTGCCTAAAACGGTCTGGTGTTCATCTTCTGTTGCAGGACAGACAGAAAGCCAAGTTCCCCCTTTCTTTCTCCAGCAGCGAGCCAATACATGAACAGAGGTGCATATATCCATGCATGGAGAGCTCTCTACCTTCATTTCTTATCCAAGTTTTCTTAGTTGGCAGGTAAGCTCAAATTATAGGTTTGTCTTTTCTGCAAACAAGGTCCATGAGTTGAAGACACATTATTTGCCTATTTTGCCTATTTTTGGTTCTGAAGTTTACATCCTCTACTTAAAAAGAACAAATGCTATATTCATTTTTAATCATTTATTTAAAGTGCTGCCGTTACACGAGGAAAAAAAGATTAAGATATTTAGCCCCAGTGACAAGGGGAGTATGTAGGAGTGAAGGAGACCAAACTATACGAACTGTCAGGAACGGTGCTGGTGAGCTTAATGCTCACTGCCAGGCGCCGCGGTGCAACGCATGAAGAGGATGAAAATATGAACGAGGAACCGTAGCTGCATGTTCTTCAACTTCACACCGACTCAACGGCTAGACACGCTGAACTGTGAACACAGTTAGGCGCTCAAACATGACAATGACCAAACTGGTTTAGGACTAAATAAAGTGAGCTAACCTTAACCTTCAGTAACGGCCTTCCCAAAGCACCACATCAACAAGCTCATTTAAATAAACTTTTAGTCGCGTAGGAAACTGTGTTTTCAAGGCTCAACTTGCACATATTAGTGGGTTTGAATGTTATATTTGTAGATTAGAGAACATTATCCACGATAACTTCAAACATAAGCACCCAGTTCCTGCTTTTACAGTTTTTTTAAAGTAATTTACTATTAAATTAAACCCTGGAAACAGCACAGCTCACAGAGTTCCTACAGCTTAAGGCAAGTAAAATTCAAGACTTTTTAATGCCACTTGAAAAAAAAAAAAAAAAAAAAAAAAAGTTAAGACCAATTTCCCAATAAACCAAATGGAAAATAAAAACCCCAGTTAGCGACAAGTTAACCCAAATGTTTATTTTAACATAAAACATGACTTTTTGATCCAGTGCAAAAGTTTAAAATTTTGAAAAACATTCCAGATATGAAGAAAACATAAGAACACACAAATGGCAGATAACTATTATCGCTAACTATTATAACAACTATTCTGAAGTTTTTTTGTCC
Organism: Fundulus diaphanus; assembly: GCA_037039145.1. Taxonomy (NCBI): domain Eukaryota; kingdom Metazoa; phylum Chordata; class Actinopteri; order Cyprinodontiformes; family Fundulidae; genus Fundulus; species Fundulus diaphanus. Next base: position 16,459,559 of record CM073124.1, read on the forward strand.
CCTAGTCAAAAGTCATAAAACAACAAGCTTTCAAAAACATCCGTATAACCAATGTTAAGTCCATTCGGTGATTTTTAAAAATAATAATAAATGTAACCAATTATTTTAAAATTTGAGAGAAATTACAATGATGAAATCCTATTTATGATATTGTGACATTTTTAAGACATCTGAAAGATTAATCTAAGACATTTTAACACCATGTAAGGCCTTATTTTTAGATTGATAAATGGAATGCCTATTAAATGGGTATATAAACATTTAACTTGAAATTTATGTTTAAATTAATTAAAATTTTTTTTTTTACATTTGACAACCAGGTTTTGTAAATTTATCAGAAAGTGTAGAACCACTAAAATCACGCCCTTTAGTCACACACGGTAGTGATGATGACCTCTGTTAGACCGGGTATCAGGGCATCAGGGTCCAGAGCCTACCTCCAGCCACAGCTGCTTGTCCTGCTGCTCAGAGGGATTGAGCTCCATGGTGGCAAAGTACTGCATTCCATCCAGCAGACACGTCCAGGTGGTCTTCTGCTTCAGCGTGTCGTTGTACCAGGCCGGGTGGTGCTCGCACTGCAGCAGCTGAGCCTTGGCTGCAGACACCAGAACACATCCTGCCGTCTCTGTGCCACGCAGCATCATCTAGGTGAAGAAAGCGAACAAACAAAAACAGACGAGGGATTTAGAAATCTAAACGCTGTTGAAACTTACTGATGCTTTTTAGAAGTCCATTGTTGCTTTGATTAGTCTGTGGCAGGTTATTTAACAAATATGAATATGTTTATTGTTGCTCAACAAACAGTCACATTTAAAACCCATTTAACCAGCTCTGACAATAGGCTCTAAAGAATATAAATATAAGCCCCACATCCCAGCCCACATAGAAGATCGGAGTGTTTTAGATTATTATACAGGGTGAAAATCCTGTAATTGAGACCAGTCCTCTTTATGCCCGCTTGTTAAAATTAAATTATTATCAATACAGTCTTGAAAATGGTTTTACTTAAAAAGTGCACAACTTATAAGCAATAAAACATTTGCAATGCCAGAATTTCACTGTTCCAGACGCAAATATTGAGGTTTTCTTTCAAGTATGAATAACAATAAAAGCTTTACAAATAAAAAACATACAAAACCCAAACAATAACAAGAAGGGGAGGAATAGGCAAACAGATGAATGGATGGACAGACGAACAGATTGGACAAACCATCGGATGGATCGACAAATAGACGGAGAGACAGACGAGGGGTCAAACGGATGACTGGATGAACAAGCAGATTGAAAACTTGACATTTGTAGGCTCAAAAGGATGGAAGACAACGTACCCAGATAAACAAAAAGACCGAAAGATGGGCTTGTAAATATAATTTCCCATCCTTTATCTTTGTTCCAGACCTGAAAACCCCTTAAATCGACTCTGAGACCTGTCCGGACGGTGATGGAGGCCTGAACCCAGCATCAGTGGATTTACCTGACAGTTGACCAGCTCGATAAACCAGTTGCGGTTGAACACGTCATCGGTCTGACAGGCTGCAATCCCGCACAGCTGGTCGCTCACTCCCGAGTCTTCCTCTGAAAACACCACGAACTTGTCCGTTTCCTCAATCAGCTTCTGCAACATCGACGTTCCTGCAAAACGTAAGGAAGCGCAAACGGATGAGTTGCTCCCCATTCCTGGCGGAGACCACACGCCCGCAGCAGGAATGCTCACCTTCATTTTGACTTTTCTCCACTCGATTCACAGCGGGAACAACTGGAGTCACAAGAGCTGTAGTCGGAGAGTGGTAGGAGGGAGAACGCTTGAGTTTCTTGGTCTGCAGATGTGCGTCAATCTTCAGCCCCTTCAGAGCTTCGGTGGAAAGATTCCTCTTCAGCACGGACGCCTTTTTATAACCGTCGTACAGCCCGAAGGCTATGTTTCTGTTTATGGTTGTCCAGGAAGCACGGAGGTCCACTAGGCGCAGTTTGTGAGTGTAAGGGGCATTCGTTTCATCCGTTGGGTTCACTTCCTGCCGGGAAAAAAAAAAAAACGAGTCGGTTACTTTGTCCAAATACCACGACAGATATATGTGAAGTCCGGCCTTTACCTCCTCCATGCGGTTGCTCTGTCGCTGGTAGCTGAGCGAAGACAGGCTGAGCAGATGAGTCTTCTTCACCTGAGCGTTAATCTGGTGGTCAGCCGTCTCGTCCCAGGTGGAGGCCATCAGGTGAACCGTCACCTGAGAGAGCTCGCTGACCATCTGAGTCACGTTCCATTCGGAGATCAGCCTCCTCATCACAGTGCCAGCTGAGAAACGACACAGACAGTTCAACGGGTACATTTATGTGCAAACAGAAAGGCCTTTTTTTTTTTTTTAAGTCCCATGATGCCTTACCCTGTGGAATCAGTCTCTGTGTGCCTCGAGTAAAGACGTGGCCTTTGTTGCACTCAACTTGGACTCCTCTCTGCTGTGCAAAGGAGGCCCAATAATGCACCTGAAGGACACACGATAGGAGCATCAATAAAAAAGAAAGGCACATCAACCACAATGCATCCAAGTTAGGGCTAAAATCACGAAGCTGTAGAAATGCCTTTCTGCAAGTTTGGTTCACATTGAATAAAATGTAACTGAAAAAAAAAACAAGGCATGGACTCAATTATCAAAGAGTCAAATCAAAAAAGAAGAAGAAAGATAAGAACAGACCGCCGCTACAGCTAACTCATTATGCTAAGCCAGTCAGCAGAAGCAAAATGCAGGTTTATTGGCAACTTTTGGTTTGGATATGTCTTAGTGAAGCCTTGTTTGTTTTACATGAAGCGTCAGAATATTGAGAAGGTTTTCTAAAACCCAGTTACCATCACGTGTGGGAGCAGAGAAGGCAGACAAGAGAGTTGACTTAATTTAAGCGATTTATTTTCAATTTAATTTAAATGGTTAAACATAAATACTTATTTCATGTATTTGTGTGAGACAGACATGTTTGGAATTATGACACCTTTGGTCATGATAAATGATCAAACTAATATTAACTGTGAAAAGGCTAAAAAAGATGAACGTTTTTAATGTTAAATGAATGAACTAGGTTTCAAACCAAATGAGTATTTGTCAAGATTTTAAATGGAATAAAATTATCGTTATCAAGACTTTCACTATAATTGAGCAGCACTAAACCGAGCTTCAATTTGACTGTTAAGCAATAAAAGTTCTTGCTGTCAGGTAGCTGACGGGACATAATAAAAAGCTTACTTGTAGTTGTGGGAAGGCAGCTGTGTAGGACATCTGCTTGTAGTGCTGACCGAGCTTTTTGCGGACCGGCCTGAGGCTGTGGAAGAGCTTGCCTCTGCAGATCGGTCGCGAAACGCTCGTCCAGGTGGCCCAGAAGTTCTGCATCCAGCGCAGAGTGCTGCTGTACAGCAAGATCCGAGGCTCATGTGGTTCTAAACGACAAGAAATGCAGAAATACCGTCTTTAAGATGCTGTAGATTTACCTTTGAGGTCTGATGAGTTTAACACACACCTGTAGAACAGCTCTGACTGAGGTCCATAGTGATGGAGAGGTTGAGGTTTTCAGAACGAAACGCTCTGTAGGAGTCGTGAGGTTGTCCTGAGATCACATCTGCAATGTTCTCCGCACAGCAAACCATGACTGCATGGTGGTCATGGGGGTTGCCATGGCAAAGCCACTGAAGGTCAAGGGTCATACACAGGTTGGGCAAGTGCATGAAACAGATGTCATCGTACCTAGGATGACAAAAAAAACAGGGATTTTCTTCATTAAAACTGCATTTATAAATATTGAAATCAATTTTATTCCAAGCATCAGCGCTTACTTTGATGCTGTCCTGACGTTTACGTCCAAATTCCCTTTAAATAAAAACTGCCCAGGGTTCCAGTCAAAGTTCAGCTTGGTCCACTCCCAGTGCAAGTTTTCGGTTGTGTTATAGGGATCCTGGAAAAATGCAAACTCAGCTTAAACGTCATCAGTTGGATTGAGCATCAACCAGGTAAGACTTAAAACAAAAGCTCAAAACAAGAAGAAAATTATAAAACACTCAAAAACATAAAAAAAATAAATGTATATATATATATATATATCTCAGCAACGATGCAAAGCTTTTGTTAAAGTCCCTGTGCAGATGTGCGTTGTTTCACCTCCGTGGCCAGCTGATGCAGGTTGGCATGGTCGATGTTCATGACCCAACGTCCGTGCAGGAGCAGACGGCTTTTGTCCCACCAGGCCAGAGGGGGAGACAGATCGGCTGAGGGTTTGGTCAGCAGGTCTACGGACTGGCCAATCAGCGTCCAGGCAGGGTCCCAGCAAGGCCCCCACACGATGGTATACAACGAGATGTCGGCTGCGGAAAGAGCAATTTAATGAGAACTATGGGAGCAGAAAAAACTGTTATGGCATCATTCTGCCCTGGCAGTGATTTACGTTTCTGCTGATTAAGATATAATGACAAAAACAAGGTTTTAAAAAGTTATAGATTTAAAAACAGTAAATATATTCTGCCATATGGTTACTACACGATCAAAATCAAGTTTTGCCACTTGTCCCTGTTGTTTTTAATCTGTAGTTAGTAAGTAATGAGCAGCGTCTGTGAACAAACCGATGGTAGGCTGGCTACCAGAGCAGATAACTCAACTAATTAACCTCTTAAGCCCGAGGGTCTATTTCCAAAAAAAAAATGCATATTCATACTTTATAAGGCATTTCTCAACTTGTACAATGCCTACACTGCTAGTTTTGTTATCAACGAACATAAAGCTCTTAGAGGATGATGTGCATGTGAAAAATTGAGAGTAAATTATTCTGGGCCTGAGTAAATGAGTTAAATTCCTAAAGAATACATTTCACCTATAAAAGAACAGTTGGTTACATACAAAACTTCTTACTTTAACTGTAAAGAAGGAAATAAACACAATAAATTGTAATTGCAACATCTTAGGTGTCCACACAACAAGCAATTGAAAAGTTATACATGTTTAGACTGAAAGAAATCCAGGCAGACCCCTGTTGTTTTTGTGGCATTTTGGCACAATTTTGGCACAATTTTTGAAATTTGTAAGTTATTCTTCAAACTCAAAATTTGGGATGCAATTATATATTTGGTAGACGCTTTTGTAGGAGTGTCGATTGTTGTTCAAGAGCACAAGCCCCCTTGAAAGGGGGTTCATGGGCTTAAGGGGTTAAACCTGCTACAGCAGCTTGTTAAATATGTGACTCTATAAGCAAAACTGTACCAAGAGAAAAAGGACTTGAAAAGACAGCTAAAACCAATATGTTAGAAAATAACTAACATCCACACCGTAGATTCATGGCTGGTTATTTAGTTTTTGCTAAAATCCATAAGTAAATATAACTATATAGTCAATATGTTATACTGTTTTAGTAGCCTTTGGAATAACTGCTGCTGTTTTAAAAAGAAAGATTTAGATCCTGTTATATAAATTTTAGATTAAAATTCTTGTGGGGAAAACAAACAAACATGATAAAGTGTTATTTTCAGTCGATATTGTCAAAACAGTGAGAATGTAATATCAGTCCATGCCTCTAACTAACTAAATCAAAACAATGCTGTCAAAGTGTGGACTGTAACGCAGAGTTAATTTTGCTACAGTAAAAAAAATATATATATAAATTTCTCTTTGATCCGAAATGCTGACAGGATTTTGCAGAACTTACATTTGAAATCATAGTAGAACTTGAGTGGAGGCATGTTTCTGTGGACCGTCACGTCTCCCCACGGCGCTCCCAGCGGGACCGTCTGCTTGCGATGAGCCCTGGCCTGTCCGTCCTGCTCTGTCCCGATCAGACGCCCCGACAGCTCCCAGTCCCGGATCTCAAACAGGTAGCGGGGGTAGTCTCGAATTCGCACTGGCAACGGAAGCAGCAATGGTAAAAGATTAGAAAAAAATCCCACCTGACTGTGACACATTTTTAATTAAAAGAAAGAAAAATCCAAAATTGAACAGGCTTACCCAAGAAGGCTCCGAGAGTGAACTTGACAGCCCGACACCACTGAACCACCAGAGGGAGGCCGTCTCTGGGGAAGGGACTGATCCTGTCCATGTCTCTCAGCTGCTCTCTCACCTTCTCCGGACCATGAAAAGACCGATCGGCCAGGGCGACGAGCTCCAGGTCGGACACGGTCCAGGTCAGCAGAGACTTCCTCATGGGTGTGTTTGCGTAGAGTCGCCGTGAGCGCTGGATGTAGATCTCTATGTGCTTCTTCTCCAGGGAGCTGTACAGCTCCTCTATTTTTCTGGCAGGCAGAAGTTCTCCGTGTTGCTTCCTAAGTTCGGCGACTTTCTTATCCAGCAGCTGCAGGCGCTTCGCGCTCTCTTTGCTCTCATCCTTCATCAGCTCATAGTTGTCTCTCAGCTTGATCTCGAAGACGTCGTCCAGGAAGACGAAGGAGAACTGGCTGATCTTGAACACGAGGTCCGGCGGCAGGCGCTGCTCGGAGGACGCGCGGCCGTGTGGGAGATGCAGACTCTTTAACCACTTCTGGACGCCGATGGCCATGTCAAACGTGTTCGAGAAGTTGTACTGGTAGGGGAACTCGACGGATAAAGACGGGCAGGCGACGACCCAGGCCCGGTTGTGGAGCGTGGTCAGGAAAGGGAACGCGTCTCGGTGCAGCTGCATCTCGGTCAGCTCGTCGTGAGTCTCCACATCCAGCTCGGTAAAAGAGACGATGTTGTTGCCGTCGAAGTTGAAGACCAGCAGAGGGGAGCGGATGTGTATGGAACCGGCGTGCTTTGAGAGGGAGAACGCGTCGGTGTGCAGCAGGATGTAGTTCTCCTCGCTGACGTGGGCCGTCAAACGAGTTGAACCCATCTCGACGCGCAGAGAGAGGCCTCTGCTCTGTCCCAGCACAGCTTCGCCGTCCTCTGCCGTCTCGCCGCGCAGCATACGCCAACAGGCCTGAGCTTCGGTCAAGTGCTGGAATAAGACCATGTGGTCTGGTGGGGTCCAGTGTACGGCGAACTCCTCTTCGCACTGAACCTGTAAAAAACACAAGCACAGGAACTACGTCAACACCAAAAAATAAATAAATAAATAAAAACTTACGGTGCATTTCTACTGTGACCCAGACCATTTCCCCTTAAATTTGACGAACTAGGTCAGGGGTCTGCAACCTGTGGCTCTGGAGCCGCAAGTGGCTCTTTGGACCTTCCACAGTGGCTCTTAATAACTTTGGCTACAAATTATATTTTTATTATGGTATTTAAATGTAATAATAATAAATGCAAGTTTTAGCAGTTTTTTTCTTGGAATAATTCCTTTTAATTTTCACAACAGAATGATGCTAAAAGTGCCACTAATATTTTATTTTATATATTTTCTACATATTTCCTACAGTAGATCTTTATCAAAAATCAAAACTTGTCTTTTTTCAAAAGGCCAGGTACATTTGCGGCTCTGAACGAGTTTAATTCAAGTGGACTGTAGGCAAAATGGCTCTTTAGACTGTAAAGGTTGCAGGCCCCTGAACTAGGTTATTCATGGGGCTACAATAAAATTCAACACATCTGTAACTCCAGATTCTTTCATAGCATTGACTGTTAATAACCTAAGTCCTAATTGGTGCATAAATTGCTTGTTGGGATGGTAACTGTGTTGGAGACGGGAGAAAGAGAGAGAAAATTAGTTCCCATCACAATAAGACTAAAAGCTAATAATTCAGTCACAGCAATCGGACCTTATATGCGGAAAGTCACTGAAAACTTGAAGGGATTTTGGGGACTTAAACATCCTGCTTACTGGCTCTGAGGAGAGGGAGCTCTGGCTGTGACAACAAGATCGTTTCTGAAACCAAAAGATGTGATTATTTCACACGTTTATACGCTGAAGTGAATTAAAATCCCTTCCAAGTCAGAGGAAGTTTGGTACAGTCACACATTTTAAATAACTTAAAAGGTGAAGGAAATTCCCCTGCATCCAAATTAACAGCTTCTCACCAAATTAAAACAAACAAAAAATAAAAGTCCTCAGTTTTACCTTTTCTAGCCAGAACCTTTCTCTTCCCAGTACAGTCACCAATCATGGTGTTACTTTCTGACCCACAGCTCACATTTTAATTCCATATCAAGCATATCTGTAACATTATTTTACTCCCGAAACACTGGAGCTCTCTTCTCTGATGCTCTCCTCCAGACAGGACTACTGCAACGCTTCTCATCGGTATTCCTGGCAGGAACATGCAAACATTACAGTATGTTCAGAACAGCGCTGCCAGGATCCTGATGAGAGCGTAAACACAAACACATTCTCGTTTTACGTTCGCTCCACTGGGTTCCCGTCTCTGCCCGGATCATCTATAAATTCTCCCATCTCACTTTCCACTGTCTGCACCGTAATGCGCCATCTTAGTTAAAAGCCTTCATCACCCTTCACTGCTCCTTCAAATTTCCAGGACTAGACCCTGTACCAAAAGAGACCGGGCCTTTTTCCCCAACATCTGAGGGCTCCAGAGACTGTGACATGCCTAACACAGGCTCGAAAACCTTTTTCCCCCCGCAAAGTTTAAATAATCTTTTTAAATGTTTTCTCCTGTTTTTATTTTATTTTGCTTTTACTGTGCACGCTGCTTTTATTGGTGTATTTGATCAGCACTTTAGTTTTACTGTTTTTATTATATTGATTGTTTTATTGACTGTAGCACTTTTTTAGCAAATTTAAAATGCCTTAGAAATAAAATGTATCATCATCATCATTATAATTATTAAGTTCCAGGTTTTTGCAGACGTCTGCCCCCCTCTGGTGACAAGTTGAAATGACACCAGTGTTGTGCACGTTTCATGGGAGAAGAGGAAAAGCATCTAGCCTTGTGAGACCATCCTGATCTCGCGAGCTTTCAAGGTTTCACTCGCAGATCAGTCTGGCTACTTTCCATTAAAGAAAATTTGGAGCCGTTCACCAAACGAACGTCCAATCAGCGTTGGCTTTGAGGCGGGTTGAGGTGTGACGCAACGAGAAGCGCGACAGTTCAGTCTAAAGAACATGGCGGCTTCAGCCGATGAAACTAGCGTTAGCGTGGCTATCGGGCAAGTTTTATCGGAATTACAGAGTATTTCGTCACTGAAAGAAGAGCAAAACACTGCTCTGGAGGCTTTTCTCAGAGAAGAGCTAACCAGCCTCTACCTGCAGCAGCAAGAGTAGCTTGGCTTGTGGTTGTGTTTTCGTCGTCGCTCTGTTAGTACGTCATATGCTTCGTTGATCTGATTGGTTTATTTGGCCTGTCTATCACCAACATAGGCCAATCAGCTAACCAGTATTTTCGCCCATTTCAAAAATTACTTCAACGGAAGGTTTCCAGATGGATATGCGGAACAAATCCATCTGGCGGAGTCAGGTAAAAAAAGCATCTGCTGTTGCGACTGCACAGGTCTTTTGTTTAGAGGCGTGAGGTCTTCTCAGGTAAGAAAGCTATAAATACTGAAGTTAGCCCGCGTTCTCTACCGAATACATCGATTACGGCGGAGAGTCAACAAAGGAGCCAGGTGAACGAGAGTGACAGCACGTCACACACAGGCGCACGCCCAGATAGTTCCAACTCGAATCACCCTCATAAAAAACTGACTAAAATGCGGTAAATAGAAGAAAACTCATTTTACATGTTGCGCAATGGTAAGTGCATTTATGGGAAAGAAAATAAATAATATTTACCATTCAAAACCTCCTCTATGCACCTTTAATGAAAGCCTTCAGGACATGAGCTGAGGAACATGAACCATACACGCTGTAGCAAGCAGGAGTCGTTGCATACCTTGTTTCTTTACAAATTAAAATCTAAGCATTAAAAGTTTATTTTTACAGCACATTTTGAAAGACGAGATGTCATAAATTACTAGTCAATAGATAACTGAACACAAAACAATCCCTAACGCCTATAATAAAAAGTTCAAGTCTAACTAAATGCTTGTTCAAATAAAAATGTCTGTTGCTGCTTTTTAGAGTCTGGGCTAATCCAGGGTTGTTATGATAATATAATTTACAACTTGGAATGCAAATAATGTAAAGTGTGTCTAAAGTGTGGCCCTTAGAATAATTTTGTGGGACCTCTGGACCGCATTTCCAGGATGGCACAAATTTGGTTAATTTTATGCATTTTCGATAAAACTTCCACAGATGCAGGGAACTTCAAAATATTGGCAGAAACATGTAAAATATGCTTAAAAATGAACAATGTGCGATACACCTGTACATGTTTAATTAAGCAAGAACTTTTGAATGATGAGTCAATTTTCTTGTTGCTGAGAAAAGACAAACGATATTTAAACATAACAGAAAACCATCCAGCCTAAATAATTTTTTTTTTTCCATAGTTAAACATGCAAGATTCTTTTTATGTTTCGGCTCTATAATAATTTTTCATCCCTTTTTTCACAGAAATCAGAGTACTTTGTTTTGTTTTATTAAAATCTAGCTGAAAAACAAAAATTTGATCTTTTGCTTTTTTTATACATGAAGGATCCAGTTTCTGGGGCCCGTTTGTTATTTTAACTTAACATTTTACCCCCTTTAAACAGTTTGGACGCTAGTGCTGTAAAGCATTTTTTTGGATCACTGAATTAAATCTTTACAAATACTTTTTGTTCAGAGTAGACAGCGTTTGTTCTGTTTGCCTCCACAGAAATTGAAAGCAAAAGTCAGTTTTATTAACTTCTTTAATTAGTAACTACACAAAGGTTGGAGAATTTCAATGAGGCGATTTGGCGCAAATATTGTTCGAAAAACAATTATCAACTACATCTGTTGCGTATTTTAAAGTTACCTGAAAACATGAAGTGTAGAGGAGTTCAAACTGCAAAAAAGAAGGAAACAAAATATATAACCAGTGTTTGGCACCCTCCTACCACAAATCTCCACCCTTGGTTCAAGGCAGATCTCAGCAGGGCAACCTCGCTACCAGAGCCGTTTTCTGTGCTCGGTTTCTACCCTGGACCGCTCGTTTGGGCCTGGTTTCAGTTCTAGAGCTTAAAGAACCGCCCCAGAAAAGGAGAAGGATCCTGCAGTGGAAAGGCATCCTCAGGAACCTGTGATTACCTGTAAGCCGTGTGTGGTGACGTGGTACCAGACGGTTACAGCGGTGAGCTTGAGTACAGGGTTGACGGTCTGGGAGGTGGGGCAGCACGTTTCCATGTTCTCAGTCAGAGCTTTCACAAGAGACACGCTCGAGCCCCGCAGAGACACTCTGGCGTTTTCTGCGGAGCTCAGGATGCCGACGCTGTCCATACGCAGAGACACAGCTCCTAAATCACAACACAGACACATCAGGAAGGACGGCTGACAGGAACATTAGTCTGCACAAGCGCAAGAAATAAACAGGTTTTTTAAAAGAATCGGGGTTTTCTTTCTGTTTTGCTGGATTTGACAATGTTACAATTGGCCGACATCTTTTATTGACAAGCAGCACCACTTCTTAATCCCAGTGCGTCCTTAATACAGAACACCGTTGGAGCATTAACCCTTCAAACTCTGATGTTATTTCATTTTCTTCCACTAGATAGTCTTTTTGTAGGGTATAACAGTCAAATCTTAGTCCTTCACATCTACAAACCTCCTGTTAAAGTAAAATAACAGGAGATCCATTTGTTGGTTGACAGGACAGGAAGCTCGTACTAAATAAGCTGCCTCTGGAATCCGCTACGTCATCACCTGAAAGCATCTGAATGTGGACCAATATGACACATTTTAGATGGACAAGCATCTGGTTGTAAATGTTTCTTGTCTAGAGCAACTGCTGCATAGTAAAAAAAAAAAAAAAAAAAAAACTTCAGTTATACTAGACACTTTTTTTTTTAATACTTTGCTTTCATGTTTTTGTTGACTGTTTCATCTTTGCTTTAAATGCTTCCCTTTGAGGACGCATTTGTTCTGAAACGTTCGTTTTGAGCTGCTGTTCAGCACATTATGGCAAGGGAGAGTTTTTAATCTTCTGGTTAAATAAATGTTTAAAAAAAAAAAAAAAAATACATCCCCAGATTACATATTTAAAAAAAAAAAAAAGTTGACGGCTTAAAAGTAGGATAAGAGATTGAGATTCTTTTTAAGGCAGATATTTTGTGGTATTATTTGCAATGACAAATAAATATCTATATATTTTTTTATATGTTGTATCGCTTTAAATATGGTTTTGTGTGCAAATCCTTCCTTCTTTGAAGAACAATTTATGTTCTTTTAGAAGAAACAAGCTACTTCATCTACAAATAATAATAACTAAATATCTGCCTGTATACAGCCATATTGCTCCAAATATAAAAGGTATTATGAAAGACTCCCAATCAGGATACTTCTCAATTAGTGATTTAGTGAATTTATTATTACCATTAGTATTATTACTAGTAGTCCATCTGTGGTGCAGTAAGCGAAGTCCGTGTTTTTTTATATGGAAAACCCGGATTCGAATCCATGGCCACCCTTAAATAAGGGAGTAGCTGAAAGGACTTAATTACACCATTATTACCATCATCACTACACTATTCACAATGCCGTGCAATTGTGCTGCTAATCTGTAGCAAAAGCTTTTTTTAGGCTCTACTTATGATACTAATAGTGGTAACCACCAAAGGTAACTGTACAAATCAGGTTTTGGGGATTGCAAAATAATCAAATAGTTTTTATATTATCACAGGATCAACTTATCTCACTAATTTATCCCTCCAGCATAAATGTATTGACTGGCAGTTCTTTCTGTTGGAACCACTTAATTCATCATTTCAAGCAATTTGCTTCTAAACGATTTGCTTCTTTGGTCCGTGCGTGCTTTAAAGTCTCTTCTAATTTTTACATTTGAACAACTATTTTGAACAAGTGGTTTTGAAATAACTTCAGCTTGTTAAACTGTTTATAGCTGATAGTCTTGTTATTTAAGCAGATTGGATGGCAGTTTTTATTTTCTGACGTCTCTGCTAATTCATTGCATTCTTTCTTGTCTCTGTCAGCTTTACAACAGAAGAGTTCAGCTTACAGCACTGACACTGGATTATCGCCATGAAAGATTTTTCTAGTTTAAGTGTAATTCTAGTGACAGAAAGGCAAACATATTATCAAAAGCCATAACACCCCCCCCCCCCCCACATAAAATACATTTTACTCAACTGTTTTAGCCAAATTGATGTTTCTATAAATAAAGGAAGTCAAAATTTTTCAAGTATTTTACACAAACTCCTCCCTGAGTAACAACATATCCTTACATGTTACGAATCTAAGTCTAAATAATTTCTCAAAGAAGCTTCTTACCCGCCACATTGGAGACCGTGAACACATTCACGTCGTCCAGAACACAGTCCAGTTTAAAAAGCAGGTGGAGCTGTGAGGAGGAGTGGTTTGACTTGGTGGATTTGTCCGCAGACGGAGACTCTGGAGTTACGTCTGGCAGCTGTGGCTGAGGGTCACCGGCAACACGCAGGAGAGACAGGAGGCGCGAGAGGCACAGCGCGCAGGTCTCCGACAGCTCCACCTGCAGACCCTTCAGACTGGACTCCACGTTCAGGCTCGGAGACTGGCTGCTCGAGTCCGACTGGGCTCTGTTCAAACTCCCCTGAAGCAAAAAGGGACGGTACTAAGAACTAAGAGCAAAATATTCCTCTTTCAATTCTGCAACAAAAGCTCCAACCACATTTTTTTTTTTATTAATTCTCTGGCCATTTCAAATTCTGACTTTTATCACCTTTTGTTACAAAGTAACACTTTATTTTTCATTACACAAGCGTTGATTTTGAAAATGAAGTCAGTTTCAGCACACTTTTTGGAGAACCTCTGAATGCTGCAAAGCTGCTGCTAATGTTTTCGGAAAAAGTCAAAATTATTTAGTGAGAAGTAGGGCTGGGCGATTAATCGGTTTTATCGATTAAATCGAATTTGCAACTTCTGAAGATTTAATTTTGGAAAAAAATCAAGATTTTTTGTCAATCAGCTCTCCTGGGCTTCCATGGACCTTTTGCACCATAGCAATCCCGAAAAGGGGAAATTGTTATGGTAAAAGCATACAATGTGTGTTTAGGAAAATATATTGTCAAAATACTCCAAAGAAAAAAACTTTTTACCCTAAGACGAGGCACTTTCATTTATTCATTTACTTATTTTTTAAGTTGGTGTAACGTTACAGAAGTGAAGCCTGTTTTTAGATGTGTAATACATCTAATACACCTGCCATCTTGTTTTATATGCACGTTTTAAAGCTCGTAATAAGTTGCACTTTGAATTCAGGTCCACTCCCAGGTGAATTCATTGAAATTAAAGTAAGTTTTTTTAAAAACAATTTCAGGCAATTTGCTTTTATGAAACAAAAGGGAACAAAATAGATCAAATCGGATGCGGTAAAAAATACATACATTTAGATTTATAAGAGATAAAAATAGAGATGTTGTGTCTACACAGACATGCCAAAACAAGACAAGCTCTTTCATGACATGTGTTCCTACCTGAAGGTTTAAGGTGTCTAGAATTAGCGCTTCGCCCCACACGTGTTTACCCGGAGGGTGAGGCGCCTGCTGGATGTGAGAGCCTTGACCCACTCGCCACCAGAAGTTGTCCAGGGACAAGGAGGCCCGCTGGTGCAGGTTCTGGGTGTCTGAGCTGTCTTTGTCAACTTTGAGGTCGAGAAGATGCTGCAACTCTATTAATACAATAAACAAAACATAAAAAAAAAAAAGGAGGATGAACGTCTATCAAACTGCTATGCTGAGCTTAACATATTCAGCATCAAAAGGACAACTCTAATGTCTGGTGAAGTCAGCAGTGCTGAACGGATAATAATGTAGTTAGCAAGGATTTTCTTTAGAAGTTGGTGGGACTCCGATCTTATCTTTGAAACTTCTTCACCTTTTGCTCAAATTACAAACACAGAATTTGGGATATTATGTGACAGAGAAACACAAGGTTGCGCATAAAGAAATGTTTGCCTTGCATTTGTACTCAGTCATTTTTTATTACTCTGATATATTCCTAAACAAAACTCAGGGGAATTGCTTTCAGAAGTCACCTGATAAATAAATAAATAGAGTCCACTTGTGTATAATTTAATGAGAGTATAAATACAGCTGTTCTGTGAAGACTTTGGGATTTGTTTGAGTACATTAGTAAAAAACTGAAACACAAGAGGTAAGGAGAAAAGATGTGTTAATTTAAAAAAAGGGTTAGGTCATAAAACAATATAGCTTGTCTCTTTGAAACAAGAGTTTGTTTTTACAGTATACTATAGGAAATTTTTTCCATTTTTAATTAAAGATCAACAGTTATTATTTAACCAACAGTATTTTTATGTTTAAGTTTAATACATTTTCTTCAACTGGACATTTGATTTTTATAGCAAATGGCATCAAAATGATGAAAAAGCAAGTCGTTTGCGACCTATTAACAAAAGGATACTTCACTTAGCGATGGTTAAAATATTCTATACACCATTAGTTGCTTTCTTTCTTGAAATATAATGCAAATACTGCAGAACTAAATGCATCCTAAAGCTAGCAATTTTAAATTACCTTTACATTTAGAAACATTGACCAATTTTTCCCACATTTTTGGTCTAAGTATTTAAGAGCCAAAGCTGAAGATGTAAAGAGTCACATGCATGCAGCTCTGGAGCCACAGGTTGCAGACCGCCGGCCTAGTCAAAGTCCAGACCTAAATCCAATAAAATATACTCAGTCTCTGTATGAGCAATGCTGGTAGAGACACAAAGGATCAATAGAATTATTTTACAATTATGTTAAACGTTGTGATGTCCTATCACATAAAATCCGGGTTAAATACACAGAAGCTTGTGGGGGTTACTTTGCAAGTCACTTTACTGAAATCGGAGCTGTGGTGACGTTGTCTGTGGTGCGCTAACAGCAGCAATATACTCACTCACTCAGTAGTGATAGTAAGAGTCACACGACAATCATGCCCTGAGCTGCGCTTGCAAAACGTACCTGCATGAGCAGAGATGAAGCCGAGAGCAAAAGGCGTGGTGTCTCCCAGCTGCACGGATACGTTGACGTTGGACACGGAGGAGGAGATCATCACGGGAGCATCCAGGTGAGGGAGACGCCTGGGGAAGAGGGGTGCAGGAAAACAATCTAAAGGACTATGCAACACAGAAGGAGATGGCATAACAACAGAGTGAACGATGCACAAATGTGGAAAAAGAACGCAGAACAAAGAGTTTAACTATGATTTTCACATTAGTGGTGAATTATACTAAATGTCGAGAGATCACGTAGAAACCCGGGAACGTAAATGTGTTTGCAGACGTGCCTCTTTCTGTGGGCTTCCTTCCTGTGGACTAGACGCTGCCATGGGAAGAGATTCAACCAATGGGAGAACTCTTGGTGACGATAGTGAATGATGCAGGTGTTGACTATGAAAGATCCCGAGATGTCCATGGATGTAATCTGCTCGGGCGAAAGCCGTTAAAGCCAGAGAGACATCAGCAACACGTCCATCGAGATCGACACAGAGAGACGGACTTTTTTCCTCACCTGGAGGACCGTCTTCAGGGTGTTCACGCAAAGGATTCTCTGCCTGCTCTGAGAAAGGAGAAGTCCGTCTGCAATTAACAAGAAAAAAAAAAAAAAAGAAAAGAAAACAAGAACTTGTTACTTATTGCTTTTCTATTTTTCCAGCATCCAACTCCCTGCAGTGAGGCTGTAGGCCAGCTGTCTACTAACCCTCGAGGAGGAGCTCCAGACTGCTGTGAGGAAAGTTCAGCTCGGGAGTGAAGCTTTTCAGGGGGTGCTGCTCGTCGTCACGTCCGTAACACATCTTCATAGACTTCAGCGTCCAGTTCAGGTGTCTGTGTAGACGGTGACCAAGTTACAAAAAAAAAAAAAGTTTTATTCATCAGACAAAGAAAAAAAAAGAAAAAAGAAATCAAAGAGTTATCAGATTCTGCAAAGTCATGACTTTGTGTGGAGATACCAAGCGTGCATGCTCGTGTAAAATGCTGACTCACCGTTTCTGGCTGTGCATGGACAGAGTTACATTTGTGTTATCAAACTCCACATTTACTTTGTGGGGGAGCAGCTGATGAAACTGTTCAACAGCCTCAGTCTGGATGAATTCAGTGTCTTCACGCTCTGAAAGGAAACAGGATTTGTTCTATTAAAACACAATTGTAACACAGAGTGTATCCAAAGCAAGTGTGAAAGCAGAAATTATCCAGTAAGATCTTAAATCATGTGACACATTAACCAGATCATTTATCACCTGAATGAATGCCTCCTGGCATGGTAATCTGGAGAATTATAAAACTTTCCATTATGCATATCATATCCACGCGGACAGAGGCTTATACAGTGTTAATGCTGCTTAAACTGTTTTACGTTTTGTCACCTCACAACCGCAAACTTCCATGTATTTAACTGGAACTTTGTCTGACAGACCAACATTAAGTAACACATTACTGTGATTTTTGTAACAAATAAAACTGTGAAAAGAGAATCTATATTTAGTCCGCTTTACTCTGTTACCATGAAATCAAGTCTTGTGCAAGAAAATGCCTTTAAAATAGTTCAGGGGAATCAATACTACTGAGTTTCTGCCTCTAAAGTAAAAGAATCCTGCAAATTAAGGCCAAAGGTTTGATCTGCACCAGCAGGATTTTATACCATCTGCTTTTTATGATCTAGAGGATAAACCTAAATCAGTGTACATGTTATTTATTTTTACCCGCGCTGTGCCTGTAAAGCTGAGCCTTTTCTGTGCAAAGTTAAATAGCACAGAAGTGCAACATTTCACTCCTAAAAAATCATCAGAACATGTAAAACTGGCTAAATGTGTCTAATTTTCATACCATTGCAAACCTTTTGTGTCAAGTATGTATTTAATATAAGCATTGGTGATGTTTTCTACCACTAAAAATGCAGAAGTCAGTTTGACCCTTTGACAACATGATCCGTGTCCTCAGCCTGGTTAAAAATATCTCAGATGATGGAAAACATCCAAGAGTTTCAGAATGAGTAAAAAACAAGATACAGCAACCGCCGCTGACAGCCATGTGTGTAAATAGTCGCAGAGCTAGCCAAATGTTTTACTTTAATAGTCCAGAATGACAGTCTGCAGGATGTTCCAACTATTGACTGATGTCCAGTGGTGGTAGATCTTTGGCTGTATCCTCCATTCATGCACACATTTTAAAAGGTTTGTGTATTACAACATAAAAATGGCATTTTCAATTTAAACTTAGTTTACTCATCAACAGAAAAGAGAATAGATTTTTTATAAACTGTGGTTTTAATACCAATCACTGAACTCACTTTTATATTGAATTTAGCATTTTAGAAAAAGTCGACCTTGCTCACCAGACACAGCATTATCTTGGCTTGTCTGGGACTTGGGCGGCAGCAGGAGTTGGCTGAGGAACAAGCCCTCGTGCAGCTCTGCTATGAGCGTCCTCACATTCAGGGACAGACAGCCTGGTCTCATGTCGGGAAGGGTCACATCCCCCGACAGCAGCAGGCTGAGGGCCAGCTCAGCCAAACATATATCCTACGACAAACAGCATGTCAGCGACACTCGCGCGCACGCCTCAATGGCAAAAACAGCATAGAAAAGCTCACCAACTGGCTGCTTTTGAGCACTTTGCTGCTGAGCTGCCCCACGGAGAAGTTCCATGCCAACCTGCAAGGAATTTCAGTGAACAAGTCGGACTGATTTCTTTTTTTTTTTTTGTTTAAACCTTAATTCCCAGTGTTTAGATGGCAATTAGAAAAACGGGCGGGAAAATCCTTACCTTTTATTTTGATGGTCGAGCAACAAGGTGATACCTGTGACCGTCATGTGCCACAGAGACTCTGACAGAGCCAGGTTTAACACCATTACATTAATTGAGCTGGCGTGGAATGACAGGAGCTGTAAGCACAAGAGCAAGGTGACTAGTACAGCCAACTAGTCAGGCAAGAGACTTCTTCTTCTACACAACAGGAAGTCCTCATACCTGTGACAGAAAGCGAAGCGTTGTGGGGTTGTATGAACCCTTCGTTGACTTTTTTCCATGGCTGGTCTTCACCAGCGGGCCCAGGGGCACCTGAAGGTCAAACCTAACTCGGGTGTCGCCGACACAAAGTGCCAGGTATCGCCTGAAAGCAAACAGTGAGCTCAGTGTGGTACGACTATGAATTTAACAGTTGAGTATTTTTCTTTATTAAGTATAAAAGATGCAAAGGTTTACGGTAAATCCTGGTTTAGAAGTCTGCTCGAAATCCATATTCTGTCAATTTCCTGACCCGAGAGAGTAAGTGTGGTAATCAGTATGCGAGTGATCACAAACAACATACAATAGCATGTTACTGTTGCATACAATGGCATTTACTGCGCAGGTAAAGAAATTAGAAAACAACAGAAAAGTACATTTACTTCAGTAACTCGGTTCAAAAAGTGAAATTTCGTGACACAAAGAGCTAGATGTCTCAGGCGTTTATTTCTGTTTATTTTTTATGAAAAACACAGAATCTGAATATCATAAAAGAGCAATCATTTATTCAATTTTTTTATTGGTGAAATGTTATGTCCTACACGATCAGAGTGGAGGTGGCAGACCTGACATTTATCCAGCACAGAGTCATTTACAGGTCAATGCTAAATAGGCTCTGTTTCTAAGCATAGTCATGGAAAATTGAGTGGAAGGAAAAAGTGTGGTTGAAAATGTGCACAATTACCAGGGCATTAATAGCATTGTAAAGCAAAGCCCATTAAAGAGATCGGAGGTTATTCAAAAGGTGTGGTATCCAGTGCAGGCGCTACAACGGACAGAATCCTTTGGCCAAACCAATCCTGAAACGGAGACAATTTCAAATGTGTCACAGCCGGGATAAAAAGAAAAAGACCTGGACTGTTGCTCAGTGGTCCAAAGTGCTCTTTTCATGACGAAGTAGATTTTGCATTTCATTTGGAAATCAATGACGCAGAGTCTGGAGGAAGAAGTGGAAAGGCACAGAATCCAATTCGCTTGAGAGCCAATGTGAGGTTTCCTTAGTCAGTCCACGTTTTATCATGTTCAAACTCAGCACAGCTATCAGAATCAGTGTCACTGTTTTTTTTTTTAGTAAGCCAGCAAACGGGCCTGACCAAAAGCCCAATTGCAAAAGAGGAAAATCGGAGGTACCAGACCCAACAAGGCCTGAAGACTCTTAAAGCAGCCTGAGCTTCCTAAACACCTGGGCAGTGTTGTAGGCTGGCCTCCTTCATGAATTACTGCTGGGTCGTTGCAGTAATTCATGCAAAAGAAGCCCTGATAAAGTATCGAGTGAGTTTTAATACATGTATACAACCAACGAGATTCACTTTTTGAACGCGATTACTGAAATACACCAACTTCTCAGTGCCATTTGAACTGAGACGCAGCTGTATGGTTTTGCATGAGACCCGGTCACAACCCAGGAGATAAATAAGTGTCATGTTTTTCCCTCACCAGAGTGTGCTGGGGGTGAAACTGGATCCGGACTCCTTGGACGGAGAACAGACCCACAGACTGGATCTTCAGCTCGGCATTCAGCGCAGCCTGGAAGAACCGGACCGCCAGGGTGCGGATCAGCCATCTGAAACCAAACAGACCAAGCGACTTTAGAGCCCGGGTGGTTCCAGCTGTCGGAAAGGAAAAGCACGGCAGGACTCACCTGAGCAGGATCCACAGCAACACGACCCCGAGCAGGGAAGTTAGAATGCAGCATATTAGGAGGAGAGACATTGTGTCCCACCCAAAAACATGGACAGGAGTGTGGCTGCTGCTTTATCTGCTATCAGCTGCGGTCAAAAGGGAAGACATAACCGGGTCGTTAGCTTGAAAGTCTGCCATCTGCAACGCACAAGTCTCCACTGTCACCGGGGCTCAGCGAAAACACATCCTGCATGCAATTCAATGGCAGGTCGGCTTTCAGAAGCGGCCACGGAGAGCTAACACCGCTAAAGTGGTTCCGGGGAGAGGAATGCCACCTTAGCACGGAGTCCAAACTTTGTGAAGTTAGCTAACGGTGTTGGCAACATTTAATGCTTGTAAACTATATATATATATTAAAAAATAAAAAGCTTCGTTGTTAACACGGCGTGAGAGCGTTTAAGCAAACTAGCCTCACAGGAAACGGTTAACACACTTTTGTCGCCGCGTCACCCGAAAAAAAATAAATAAAAAATAGCGAATCTGCGCTAACGGGCTAGCATGCTAACTGTAACAGAACCGCTGCGAGGTTTGAGAAATAGCACGAATTAGCTTTGTTTTTTAGCGACCGCTGGAGACGTGTGCTGTCTGCGCCGGCAGGCTGGCTTTATAATTAGCGTGTTTACCTACCCTGGCAGGTTAAAGCAGCGGGCTGCCCCTGCATAATGCCGCAGAGAGAGCAGTTTTAATGACAGATGATGACTGTTCAGCGCTGGTCCGCCCAGCTCTGCTCTGCTCTGCTCCGCTGGCAGATCATTTCACACCAAACACCAATTTTCTCTCTGAAAATATATTTTTACGTATTAATCACCCACCTCTCAGTCAGATAGATAAGAAAAAAAGTTAAATACTGAAAAAAAAAACTTCAGTACAGGGTTGCCTTTTAACAAAGTATATCAGTGCAAGACATGACAATTAATTTAAGTAAAATTTAGACTGCATTGGACTCTTGTCAGAGTTGTCCGGGTAGTTTACAAACCGGACCATGGTGCAGTTAGACATTTGTAGATTTACAGCAAGGGCACATCAAAATGAATAGGTCTGGTTTAAACAAACACTGATTCATTTCACTGGGACTGTAACTGATAAGACTCTTAAAAAGTGCCGCATAACTGTGAGATGGAGGGAAAAGGTCACACGATTAAAAAAAAAATCAATCAGGTGTGGTACATGTTTGGATTCAAACCATCTTTACATTGAGCTGCATGTCTGTTGAGGTTTTGTTTCTTCCAGATTTGCACATCTAGAGACAGCAGCTTGACTCAGACTGGACACCAATTTCCAAGTCATGCCACATGAGTGCCTTGGACTTTGACTAGACCATTTTAACACATGGATATGCTTTGATGTAAAACATTCCATCTAAACTGTGGTTTAAAGTCTTTTTGCAGGCTCTGACAAGTTTCCCAGTATTACCCTTTATCCAGCTCTTTCCAGCATCCCCAGCCCTCCAGAAGAAGAGCTCCCCCATAGCCTGATGCTGCCACCACCACACCACAGGTTTCCTTTTGATATGCAGTCTTAGCTTTCCAACAAAGACGTTTACAAATAAACCAATAGAATTTTGTTCTATCTGACCAGAGACTCACCTTCAACATGCCTGCAGTCTCTCCCACACAGTTTGTAAAAAAAAAAAAAAAAAAAATAGTAAATGGAACTTCTAACAGGTTTCTCCTGGCCACTCTTTCACAAAGATCAGGGGTCCGTTCTTCGTACGTTGCTTAAAACATCCAAGATCAAATGACACATCCAAGATGATTTCATCCGGCTAATCATGATCCGGCTAATTGGGTTCTTCGAACACACCTGTTGTTTACGATTAGTATGGCTGGATTGGGTTATCTGAGACAACTGCGCGTTCATGCGTTTGTTTAAAAGGGGAAATGTATCGATAGTAGAAACATTGATCAGCGACGCTGCTATTGGCTGTTCAGCATGGCCAAAGAACGCGCACAGTTTTTCTCCTAAGCAGAACAAGAGCTTGGAAGGTTATGCTGAATTTGAGTCATTAATTAAAACACCTCAAAATCTGTTAAAGCCAGGAGAGAGGGCTGGCATAAAGCAGCAGACAAATTAATGCGTAAATACTGTCCATGGTAGATGTTTCTATCACTTTCTACAGTATAATAATCTCATATTTACTTTGTTCATTTATGTCAGAGCCTCCACGGGACCCACTAGAACATGGGGACAAGTAAAAGTGAAATACAAGAATATTCTACAAAATGGTAGCCTTTAATTATTATACTTTATTTTAAAAAGGCACGTTATGTCAAGAGATCCAAATCTCAGTGTCATTCCTTAGACACGGGAAGTAAAGGACATGTGCAAACTGGAAATTTTAACCAAAAAAAATCTTTATACATAAAAAATGAACATTTTCCTTTTCCAAGTCATCCACAGTTTACATGGTAAAACTGTATTGCTCCGTGGCTAGATAATCCATCCATAGTTTTTTCTAATCCAATATACGGCTGGACAGGAAGCAAGCCTTTCAAAGTAAACTAAACTTCACAATAAAATGGCCCGAACAAATCTTACTGAATAGGATAAAAATAAAAAGCAAACCATCATACAAATAACTTAAATATTTTAGATTTATGGCTCCAACACCACTTTTTCCTCTTTAAAAGCCACTGTTAAATGATGTGTCTGTTTATAACAGCCACCAAGAAAATCTCTCTACAATTACACTGTCGCGCTGCGCTCAAGGATCCTGTCTATTGCACAATACGCGATTAATTCGAAAAACTCTGAAATTATTCTTGCACCTTCCGCAACAGGTTGCAGTCGTAAAAATGGACATGGCTACGGCAGACTTCCCATCTCCTCCGTTTATACAGCCGTGATCTAATCTTGTTTACATGAAATAAGCCTGCTCTCGAGCAGGTTTAAACTGGCGCACATGTTGCTATGACAACAAGTGCAGGATGTCTTTGGAAGAACCAAACGATCCAAGATCATGCCAAATCGTCAACAATGAAATCCTGCTAACTGAGTTAGCGACGTACGAAGAACGGACCCCAGACCAGTGGGGTGCATGACTACTAGGTATTGTGTCAATAGATTCTCCCAACTGAGCAGTGGATCTCAGCAGTTCCTCCAAAGGAACAGCTTGGCTGTTTCTCTGATTATGTCTCCTGTACTCTTTGGTCTCCATGATGCCGATTTGTTCATTAACGTGGTCTAACAATCTGCTGAGGCTTTCACAGAAACACTGGGTTTCAACTAAAATATATATTACACACACACTGACACTGTTTAGTAATAACAGGGACATCTGAAGACAAGCGGTTTAACTGGATTTTATTAATGGACGTCAGAGGGAAGAGGGGCTAAATACAAATCCACATCCTGCCTTTCAGATTTTTAATTAACAGCCTCCTTTTTCAGGAGGCTAACACTGATAAAGTAGAATCAAGAGGACGTTACAAAACATCTTTCTCTACAGGCGTCTTGGTTAGAAGCTCATGAATATTATGGTCCACAGTTTTCCACACAGGCATTCTTCTTCTCAGGCTGCAGCCTTCTGCTTATTGTGTTTGGCAAACCACTCATCACTTTTATCTTCCGCCATAGCCTAAAAAAAACAAAACAAGGCAGCAGCATAAAAAAGCACATTAAATAACCAACATTTAGGCTCTGCATGAAAAGTAAAATAATGAAATAATTCCAACCTTATCAAGCAGTTCATTTCCTTCGGGATCAACAGCAGACAGTTGCCTGAAGGCCTCATCTCCCACAAAACAAATTTCATGGCCATCCTAAAAAAAAAAAAACATCTTATGCTTACTATTTTCACCTTGATTTATTGGTAAACGATTACATTATTATTTCAATAAAAAACACTTACAGGGTCAGCTAAAATAACCACTTCTACTGTGGCTTTCCCAGGAGTGTCCAAGCTGACCAATGGGGTGAGAATTTTTTGGTTTTCCTTTTTCATCAAGGCTTCGATAGCGGGCAGCTACAAAAACAAACGTTTACGCTGACAGTCGAAATTCTTCAAAAGGAACAAATTCAGAAATTAAAAAAAAAAAACAAAAAAAAAACAGTTTACCTGCTCTCGTGGACATGCAAATGCTATTCTCCCAAATGCTGTTCCATGATCGACCTTCCCACCGACATCGCGAAGCTCCAGTTTGCACTACACAAACACAAACAGTACAAACACAAGCAGCTTTAAAGGATAATACACTGTACATCCCTCGATTAGTCGTGTCTTTAACTCACTTGAGTCAGAAAATCCCAACAGCACTGTGTTTTTCTCTTCACACTTGCCAATCACTTTCATCCCCAACAGCGTAGCCCAGTAGTGAGTGGATCTCTGGAGGTCTGACACGCCAAGGGAAACCTTCTGCACTGGGTCTGGAGACCAACGATCAATAATTAAAGATCTTTGACAAAAGAGAGGGCGCGGTTCTGAGGCTGGAACAACACCTCTTGCATAATTTGCGCATTATTTATGTGCCATCTGCTCTTTATAGGAACTGGAGAACATAAACAAAGTGGTTGTTATATAACAGATTCATATTTTCCCTCGTGTGCATGCCCTGTCAGGATTTTGTACATTTTCCAAACTCAAATATCCGGATTTGACCAGTATTTGAGACAAATATTGTCGTCTTAGTATTTAACGTGACGTTGAGGACCTTTAGCTTTTTAGTGGTCAGGTTTTGGATGTGGAACCCTCAGAAACTACAGAGTGTAAAGAAGAGGATGGATGGAAAATACAGACAGGGATAAACAGAGGGCTGCACAGTGGGGCAGTGGGTAGCACTGTTGCCATGCAGCAAGAAGGTCCTGGGTTCAAGTCCTACCCTTGCCCTGGGTCTTTCTGCATGGAGTTTGCATGTTCTCCCTGTGCAAGAATGGCTGTTTATCTCTGTGTTGCTCTGCGATGGACTGGCACCCTGTCCAGGGTGTGCCCCGCCCATTGACGGCTGGAGATAGGCACCAGCACCCCTCGCGACCCCACAAGGGATAGACGTGTTAGAAGATGGATGGATGGATAAACTGAGAGCATACAACTTTTAAAGAATGGGATAGTGAATAAACCCTTGAAAAACAAATACCTTTCCATGCACTTACACACACTTACACCAAATCCCAAACTTTCCCGAGCTACACGGTAGCAAATGTATGTAGATGATAATTTATTCAAAGACAACTGTCGATCATGATTATTCAGATGCCTCTGTGATATGATTTGGTTTGACACTCTTCTTTAAAATAAAAAAAGTGTCATTTTAAAGTGCTTTGTTTCAAAGCAGGAGACGTTCACCATGAGGAGGTTGCTCTTTGTCCACGATGTAGAAAGGATATCCTCCTGGAGCCTGGGTTAAATAAAGAGCTTCCTCCACCTGGGTCAGGGGCCACCCGAGGCGTTTGGCATTGCTCACTGCTTGGCTGGACTGCAGGGTGAGACCCTGGCAGGGAAACAAAGGCAAACATCTCTCTTTACTCCTGCTGCACACCACAGCACAACACAGAATATCCTTTATGACCTGTCTGTCCAAATCCACCTTCACCCACCAAGAAGTCGTTGCCCAGTTGATACTCGCCAACGCCGTAGTTGTACGTGAGCTCGGCTACAAAGTGCTCATCCTCTGGACCAAAGCCGACCATTGTCTTGCTCCATTTTCCGTCGTAGGGGCTGAAGAGGTGCAAAATAAAGAGGAAAGCTTAGTGGCCCTCTGTGGGTTCAAAGTGCACATGCAAAGAGTGAGCTCTGTTATCATCTACCCATTGCAAGTTGCTTTGCAGCCTTCCTCAAACTCTTCGTGTCGTAAAACCTGGAAGGACATTGAAGGAATGAAAGCACAATAGAAGGATCCATTAAAAAAAACAACCGCAGTTTCAGATCCTCAACAGCTGAGGAACCCAGTAACGGATGTGCAACATAGTCATCATCAGCTGCTAAAATATAACACTGAACATCTGCCGTCAAGCCTTGATGCCTCCAAACCGGTGCGGACCTACTACCTTCATGCCCAAGACATCCCGATAAAACGTGGCTGTTTTAGCGCGGTCGCCGACTTTGAAAACAAAATGTAAAGCTCGTCTCAGAGCCATGTTCGCTGATCCTCACGCAGAGCTCGATTGAGCGTCCTGAATGATCGATTTCTCCGTCGTCGAACGCCGAACCGAAATGTTACGTTCTGGTTACCTCGGACGTTTAATTTACGGCGTGCAATACAAGCTATAACATATTTGAGGGGATTTAAACATAGAATGTAGCATATGTATCAAAAACAGTAAAGTATGCAGATTATAAAATGCTCATTTCCCCAAATGCAGCAACGAAGAAAGTGCAAATCAACAAAGAGCACTCATGGCAAGGCAAGCCTGGGAAAATTTATTTGTATAGCACATTTCAGTACAAACACAACGCAACGTGCTTTACATGATTAAAACATAGGAAAATAAAAAAGCTGGAATAAAATGTATAAAAAAGTTTAAACAAAATGTCGCCCCCTGACGCAAAGACACCCTAGACCAAGAGTATCTAAACTTTTCATTACATTGGCCAAAACTGTTGAGTCAAAAGGACTCGAGGACCAAAGAATGCAATAATACTAATAATTAGTGTTGCGCCGATGCCATTTTTTGGCCCCGATACGATACCTGATACCTGGCTGTGCAGTATTGGCCGATACTGATACCATACCGATACCATCTGTATGAAATTGATGTGTGTGTGGATATATGAAAAACTGCATACTACTTAGGGTAGTAGAACTTTTTATTGGTAACCTGGAATTGGTGACAATAGTTGAATAAACTTTTGTCTCTCAAAGGCCAAAATAGTGCAACATTCGTGAAATTATAACATGTATAATAGTATTGCAACAGTAAGACAGTAAAATTACATTAATAATTGAATAATCTCTTTTAAACCCTGAGTTTTGGCTCTCAAATGCCAAAATAGTGCAACTTTCATGAACTTATATAACATGTATAATACTAGTCGGGAGACAGAAGGCTGCGTTCAAGTGACATACAAACATCAAAATGGTATCGGTGCCCTATTTGTTGGTACTCGCCGATACCGATACCACCATTTTAGTGCTGGATAGGGGCCCCGTCCGATACTGGTATCGGTATCGGTGCAACACTACTAATAATAAAAAAACATAAAAAAACTAGAAATGTATGTTGTTCTGGATGTCTAAATCATTGTAGATCCAAAGCTTTAAAAGGGTTTAGCACATTTCCCTTATTAAAAGATGGTCCTCCAGTTTGCAAATTTGTTTGGGCTCTGTCTTTGAAACTGCACATGGTATTTAGTCAACTTAAATAAATTAATTGGAAGAAGATTCTGGTGCACCGAAGTCTGCACACAATCATCTTTTAAAATAACTCCAAAATTATGTTTTTTTTATGTTTGTTTTGTTTAAAGGTATTACGTCACCTGTTACAAATTTCTCATTAAACACCCCATAAACAACTTTCTTTACAGTTTCAAACCGGTCTTACTGTTGTATGAATGGGTTCTATTAAATGATCAAATCTGATCAAAACTCCAGTCTGGTTAATATTGGTCATTTTGTTAAATCCTGCAGCATGAAATCGAATTATCAAAAAAATTGCAATGAAATCTATTGCTCTACACTTCAGTTTAAGCAAATTTTAAAACTCTGGATGGGTCTTTGGATGAGCAAGTGTTATTATAGCAACTTTTTTTTCCTAATAACGAATACCTAGGTCAGTGTTTTTGTATTTGTGTCGCTTCTGAATTATCATTGGCTAGCCACAGGAACATAAAGATGAGTAATTGAATAAAAAGAGCTGATCTTTTTAATTACAAATATCAGATGGCACAGGAAAATAATATTATAGCCAATACATGTGTTTTCAGTTTGCTTTTGAGAAAGAATGTTTTGTTTTTGTTTTTTAAGACTTTAGCTTCACTATGTTGAAACACTTAAAAAGAGTATTTCAGAACTGTGTCATATGTTCTAGCCAGAGTTTATTTTAATTAAACCAGCTTACAACAGTAGAAGAACCTGAAAAAAATATCATGGATGTAATTTATAAAATGTTACATGAGACCTTGTAGACATCTATTATAACAAACAAACAAACAAAAGAAACATAGCTTCTGAGTAGTACTCGAATACACCATGAGGTTACGTCTGTGGCAGAACATCTGGAGTTTAGCCACAGCTTCAATAAACAAATAAAGCTGATTGATTATGGGCATAATAATTAAATAGTTATCCTTTATGAATAATTAAATATAAAAGGGAGTACATTTAAAAGTAATTTTAGACGTGTAGTTACAATTTCCCCATGTTTTATTTTGTTTAATTTCTTCCTACGTTTTATTCCAACTGCTTTTATTTTCCTATATTTTAATCATGTAAAGCACGTTGCATTGCCTTTGTACTGAAATGTGCTTTACCTGTGTGCGGGTAACTTACGCTAGGTGGCGGCGTGTAACTTTCTTGTCGTAACGTCACGTTTCTACGGAGACGAGAAGAAGAAAAAGACATGGCTGCGCTCATAAGAGGCGTGTCGCGTCTTTTCCCCACGGAAAGAAACGCTTTTCTTTCCACCAGCAGCGACATTATCGTTGAGTCGAAGCGTTTTGTTCGCGGCCTGCGGAGGAAACCGGTCAGGGTGCTGTTTCCTGAGGACGACGCGGGTAAAGCTGTAAAGCCGCCGCATCCACAGTCTGGTCCCCATGCAGCGGAGCAGAAGGTGGCAAGAAGAGGGCATCCTGACAGGACTGACCCCGTTAAAACCAGGACTGACCCTGCAAAGCAGCCGCATGTTACTGTGTCAAAGGATCACATAGACGGCCTGCGCTATGAGCGGGCTTTCCCTGGAGATAAGAGATTATCGTGAGTGAAACATGGTGCGGAAAGTTGTGTCAAGACATCTGATGCACGGCAGTCTTTTGCTCTCCAACATCTCCATTTGTCTGTGTTATAGATTGTTGCATAATTGAATAACGATATATATATATATCGATTGATAGAGGTATATCGATGATAGAAAAAAAGGGTCAATAAAAAGTTGGATAGACTAAAAGTTTTCCTTCCTTATGCATTTTAGCCATGTTGGATAATATTACAGTCGTTACATCCTCCCAACCAATCACAAACGTAGACCCAGGAACCTAGCCCCGCCCCCTTCAAAAGGGTTCAGAGAGCACGGGTTCTTTTTTTAAAAAAAAAAACTGTATTTTTGGTAAAAAGTTGGTTGAATAAAGGGTTGAGTTTGAATGCAATGTTTGTGTGTACTGTATCTAAAAATAGGTCGCTAAGGAAACGCATAAAATGGCCAGGGCCGCATTTAAAATGTTTTGAATTTGTTGATAATTATCAATATCGATCAATATTTCTATTTTATCGATACGCTTTTTTTCTATGTCATCCAGCCCCAACAAAACAGTCTTTCCACGCTGCTTGCACTCTAGACACTAGAATAACTTCTAATATTTTGAAGTTATTTTATATAATAACTCAAACTTATTAACTCTTTTCACATTTTGCTTAAATTAGGATAAAAAAATGTGCACTTCAGTGAAACGACGTAAGATGGGCTAACATAAACTAGTATTTATTTACTATTATGTGGTTCCATTAACTTCCCCATCCCTCCTAAAGTGTGGCATCGCCACAGCATCACTAATTTTTTTCTTCATTGAGAAGGTGTGTTCAAGGTGACGTGGTGTATTCGTTCTCTTCAACCAAATGGCGTTTTCGATGTCTGCTATCTCCGGCGGTCATTTGGCAAGAGGCGGGGTACACCATCACTGTGGAAAAACATAGTTTATCTTAAAATTTAGGGGAAAAATGTCTTTCTGTAAATTACATCTTGATTTATTGATGTTTATGGATCTAATCAGACATTAACACACGTCTTTTCTTTTTCAGATGTAAATAGCTTTAAGCAAGACTTCACATCTGTAAATAAAATACGTCCTCAGGGACTAGAGCTCGTGCAGTTAAACAGATGGACTGTAAGCAATCAGCCTGTTGACTCATGTCTCTAAATGTATTCTAAAATTAGAACTTATTTTTAACGCTGTTTGGTAAATTACTACAAAAATGATGCAATGCTAAATTATGTTAGCTCTCGTCCGCGGTTGATTTAGATCAAGCAGGGCAGATGTTAATACGGTCCATATGATCATAAATGTATTTTGTGGTGCAGAACATATTCGGATTGTAAATGGAGAGACTCTACTTAGCCAGATGCTTTTGTGCTGCAGGAGGCTGGTCAGCGTTGCTCGATCCAGGACGTTTCGGGAGCACCAGGGTAAAATCCTCCTGGAGGGCAAGCGTTTGATTTGCGACGCCCTGGAGGTTGGCGCCCGCCCACACACTGTGTTCTTCAGCGCGCTGGATCGGCTCCGAGAGCTGCCACTGGACAAGCTGAGGGGCGCAGCGATCGTCAAAGTCAAGTTTGAGGACATTAAGATCTGGTCTGACGTTGTGGCCCCGCAAGGAGTGATCGGTAATAAGGATCAAATGTTTAGCTATGAAGCACGGACGGATCGAAGTGTTTGACCTCTGTTCTCCTGCAGCTATATTTGCCCGGCCTGATCCTTCACACCTCAACTTTTCACAAAGAGGTCAGTCCGTGCCGATGTCCCTGATATGTGACAATGTCCGTGACCCTGGTAACCTTGGGACCATGCTGCGATGTGCTGCTGCCGCCGGCTGCCGTGACGTCCTTCTTAGCAAAGGTAACTGTTGGTTTGAAGGTGCAGAATGCACTTGTTACTTTGATTCCTACTTTAGTTTTTAAAATGTAAAGAGACTATCTTGGAAGCTATGGGATTTTTTTTTTTTACAGGGGTCAGCTTACAATATGAAACCCACAAAGACCACAGGCTCCATACAGCTCTTAGCAAACGGATAGAAAAAAAAAGTGTGGAAGTCTAGAAACGGTGCATGGCAAAAATATTTATGGATGCACACTGCAAAAAGGGAACTAAAAGTAAGTGAAATTTTCTTGAAGTCAGTGTATTTTGCCTTGATTAGAGCAGCTAAATCAGACTATTTGCCAATGGAATAAGATTTTTGCACTTAAAATAGGAACAATTC
Organism: Fundulus diaphanus; assembly: GCA_037039145.1. Lineage (NCBI taxonomy): Eukaryota > Metazoa > Chordata > Actinopteri > Cyprinodontiformes > Fundulidae > Fundulus > Fundulus diaphanus. Next base: position 16,491,254 of record CM073124.1, read on the forward strand.
ATCTCCATCTTATTTCAAGTGCAGGATATCTAATTATCTTATTTTAGGGGTAAAAATACTCATTCCATTGGCAAATAGTCTTATTTAGCTTTCAAGAAATTTTTACTTACTTTTAGTTCCCTTTTTGCAGTGCATGAAGGTCCAATATATGAAATAAATGGTTTTGTGCAGCTTTTAAAGACTGACATAGAAAGGAAAGTCTGACAATCATAGATAGGCGTATGGAGGGATAAGGACAAATGGTTTTATACATGTTATAACTTTTGGGATAGAAAATAAAATCTGAAAATACAGATATTTTTCATAATTATTACATTGATTTTCTCTTTAGTAACCCCAAGTGTTTTGTTAATTTACCAACAGGTTGCGTTGATGCCTGGGAGCCTAAAGTCCTGCGTGCCGCCATGGGCGCCCACTTCCGGCTCCCCGTCCACTCCAATCTGGACTGGGAGGAGATCGGAAACCATTTCCCTCAGCCGGTGACCGTGCACGTGGCTGACAGTTCCCATGGTCACCACGTAAGAAGAGATGCAGAGGACGATGGGACTCACAAGCTCTCCAAACCGGGAGATTACGGCTGGGTCAGTTCATCACCCAGCAGGAAAAAGACGGAGTATGGGGAATACGACTCAGATTCTGAGTCGGAGGATGACGGTCTTTCCCCCCCCAGGGTGGAAACCAAACTGTACCACGAGAACTGGGCTCAGAGTCCCTCTGCTCTTGTGATAGGCGGAGAGACACACGGTCTGAGCATGCAGGCGGTCCAGTTAGCAGAGAAAACCCACGGTCATAGACTCTTTATTCCTGTCGTTCCAGGTGTGGACAGTTTGAATTCAGCCATGGCTGCCAGTATCATTTTGTTTGAGGGTAGGAGGCAGCTGATGAAGCTTCAGCAGACCACTGGGAAAAAGAGACAGGCCAAGGCCGATGGTTCAGGGTCAAACTGAATGTGTATACTGTTTATGCCGTATAATTAAAGGTCCTGACTGCAATAAAAGCCCAAATTTCAACCAAAATGTAGAAAATGTTCATTAAATGTCAACTTTTAAATGTATATTATAGTTGTTTTAATTTAGAGCCAAGTTTGGGCAATTATCAGTTTTTTTAGGCATGTTAAAAGGAAAAGTGGTAGGTTTTGTGTTTTGGTTGTCCTTTAAAAATAAAGACACCCTAAACACTAAATTTATTTAGGAGAGTTCTTCTGTGCCCCCAAAACCGGTTTTTAAACTAATGAGATCCTGAGTACATTTCACTAATAACATGGTAAAGTGAATTTAATTTGGCAATTAAATTTAAAAAAGAAATCTCTCATACATTCACGACAAAGTGAAATAATTTAAGGATCTTTGTTGATTATGGTACGGAGGAGATCAGCCTGTGGTTCTGCCAAAGGAAGCCTTCTTTGCTCTGATAGTGGCCTTCTGCTCATCTAGGTTTGCCGCTTCAAGGCACAACAGTACCAATGTGATGGTTCTTTGGGCAGTGTGGGCGGGTCTCCAAGTCCTGCTAGAAAAGGAAATCAAAATCTTCGCAGCTGTTGCAGAGCTGGAGAGCTCCTTCAGTGACAGACTATTGGATCTTCGGCACGCAAAGGATTGTCATTACAGATCCTTCCTCAGCCGTTGGCTTTATAACCGTCACTGCTCCTATCCCTTGTTTTTTTTTTTTTTGTGTATACATGTCTTGCACACTTCTTAAAAATCACCCTCAGTTGCACACTTCTTTAATTTCTCATGTGCTAGTTATAAATAATTTTTTCTTATGTTAGTTTGCTCTTTGCAGCTATGAAACCTACATTTCCTCGCTGTTAAATGATTTTTAATTACTTCTAACTCTATAAAGGATGACTAGGTAGCATCAACTGCTTCTGTAAGATCGTCTCTGACGTCTTCTTGGCATCCTGCAACAGACACCTGCATGGTCCAGACCAACAAACTGTCAAAGCTCCCGCTTTTACACAAATACCGTTGATTAATTGATGATCAATTAACATCATTTGTCTACTGGAACATTGCTACGACCCAGCATTTTCTATTTCCACTTAGGTTGTAATTAATACTGATAAATGTTCAAAACATTTGTGCTCTTTTTCACTTCAAATTAGATTTAAATCACTTTAAAATTGGCTTAAGTCCAGATTAATCTCATTATATACACATGTGTAAAACCCTGGATAATTCAAACAAAGTAACTGCTGTGCATCTTCCAAAAGTTAATAAAACTTAGAACAAAGCTGTGTGCTTACCAGTGAGTTTTTAATGTGTTAAGAGAAGTCATGACTGAAGTAACAGAGTATAAGAGTTTATACATTCGACGCTTCTCAAAAATGCCATTTTATTTTTTTGCATGGCCTCAGAAACATCCTGTCCTTTTTCATTCGGGGACCTTCACAGAAAATCCTCAAAACGACTTTGAGACTGAAGCACCACTAACAAGTGGTGACACACTCCGCCCACATGAGTCTACGTCATCCGGCACGCTGCGTGCCGTTTGCCGTGTGTGCACCCATCGTGGTTTTAATTTAAATAGGTTTACAGCTACATCCAAGTGACCCTCTGCTATAACAGGTGAGTTATTGCATCTCATTCTTCCTCAGCGTCATTCAGGGAACCTAAAGCGACACGGATCTTGCAGTGAAAACAGAAAGCAAAACGTCAGCTTTAATAAGTAGGTCCTCTGGGTGATCCCCAGGTTGTCTCTACATCTCAGAAATGCTATTGTGTGTATAAAAAAAAAGAAAAACAGACAAAAAAAAAAAAAACAATCTCCTCATATATTACTGTATGGACTATGCAAGGCACCACGGGAGAAAGAGAGGACTCCATGAATAGAGGAAAATGGTCTTAAAAAAAATTGTTAAAATGCAAGGAGACATTTTTTATATCCAACAGTCAGGAGGGGAGGTGAATGAGAGGGGTGTGTGAACAGATCTGGGTTGGGTGACAGTCTTATTTCAGTCCATTTCCAGCTCAAAGCCTCTCTTCAGATGGGTTCCGGTTTGAGCTTTTCGGCCAGGAACTCGTTAACAAATTGCTCCACGACGGCAGGCGTGATCTCTTCTACGTCGCGGACGTACTTGGCACGAGCCGACATGTCCAGGATGGTGAGCAGGGGGGCGGCTTCGGGGAGGTTGGTGTAGTCCCGCAGCGAGTCGCTCATGTCGTCCTGCAGAGGAGGAGAGGACGGTGTTACATCATGTTAGCGAGTTGGATTCCTTGCATGAAGATACGGAGTAGCTGGCTTGGAAAACGTTTTTTGACTTTTTTGAAATTTCTATTTGACAGCAGATTCTGGTTAATTTAGAACCAGGTTGATTGAGGGTATACTTTCCTTTTCCCCTTGAATGTGCACAAATGTTATCAAAGAGCTACTGATAACATAGAATAATAATACATAACGAGAAAGCCCTTATAACTTATTCAAGACTTAGAATTTCTTACAACTCGACTGCCTTAAACTACAATGTGGTTTGGGAATTCAGACAACATGCTAGACTCACTCTAAAATGCTAAAAACAAAGATTCACTCAGCCTCCTGGAGTTGGATTGTGTTGAAAAAATGAGTTGAATTATGGCTCAACAGTATTTTACTGTTTATGTCTCTTAAAGTACATCTTCACGCCTTTTCTTGAACTAATCTCATGTGAGTTCCTCATAAAACTTGTGAACTGCCTGACACCAGCTTTACTACTGCACACTCCTTGGAAGAGAATGTGAAACTTCCCCGCGTCTTGCTTCAGGCGTCCTGTCCACTGAGACCTCAGAGTTTCTGCTTACTAGTCAAACATCCACATGTGTTAAAGGACCAAGAGGAACCAAGTGTAGGTCCTGCATTATACTCTTTTTTTTTTTTTTCCCTCCTTAGGATCACCTCAATTTAAACTTTGTTGTCAAAAGCAGAACATCTAAAGAGACAGGGGAAAAAAACAACAACACTGCGAAAAAGTTGAAAATATTAAAGTTTAAGACATGTCCCAATATACAATATCCTAAACATCTCACGGATTACCATTCAGTTCGACACGTGAAAATGAAAAACTCAGCAACACGTGCAGGTCCACCGACACGGACAAGACGGGCAAGAAGAGCAATAATTTGAGAAGAAGAGGCCCATGTTAACTCTGGAGGAACTGCAGAGATCCACAGCTCAGGTGCGACAATGTTTTAACAGCATAACGATAAATCGCTCCACAAACCTGCCCTCTATGGCAGAGTGTCAAGAATATATTTTAAATATCTTATTTTCTGTATTAGCTTGTCTGTGTTTTACTTTGTCTAATTTAATGTTACTGTTATTTTCAGTTGCGTTGTTGCATGTTGTTCTCAAGTGTGTTTAAAACTGGGAGCGCCGAAGAGGGTGCACGGCACAGCCCACCCCCCCTCCGGAAGGAAGCTGGTGCCAGCGCCCCCCCTCCAAGCAACTACCCAGAACCCTCAATGTCTAAATGCGAGAGGGGGTGAAGGGAGGCGTCCGAGGCGAGGCTCACACAACATAAGCCCCCCCCCCCCACCCCCCCATACCGTGGCCTACATGAGTGTGCGTTGTGAAAATGTTTGGAGTGAAAGTGTCTAAAATGCATGATAAAATTGGGGAGAGGGACGTCATCAGAAAGTGGCAACCTCCAGTAACGCCCCCCTCCCCAAGGACCTACATGTGTGGCGGCATGATGGAGCAGGCAGAGGGAGGAGTCCGGGGATGGGGAGCAAAGGACTGGGGAGCCAACCCAGGGAGCCAGCTCCCCTACTGACTCCAATAGGCACCCCCGCTCCCCGAAAGCCCCACCCAGAGAAGGGGGCCCCGCCAGCGGCACCACCGTAGCCCGGGGGCCAGGGAGAGGCCGCAGGGCCCGCCAGCCAACCACCCGCCAGGACCAACACCTCCACCCCCCCCCCCCCCCCCAGCCCACCCACCAAGCCTACTGGGTTTACCCCCCCCCCCCAAATAAATAAATAAATAAATAAATAAACATAAATAAACAAATAAATTAATAAGATGGGGGACCCTGGCCAGCCAGCCCGCAGGAGACATCCCAAACCCCACCCCCCAGGCGAAACCCGTACCGGGAGACTACACGGACCAGGACCGGGACAGGGGGCCGGACACAGGCCCACCCGAACGTCCACCCCACCCGTAGATTTAACCCCTCCCCAACACTAACATTCAAACAACTCACCATACATTCGACAGTAGACATCCAGGCTGGGTTAGTCCCTACTCCCCCTCCCTCCCCTCCCCCCACTAGCAGAATGCCGATCCAATGAAGGGGAAGAGCATCTGCCCTGAGATGTTAATGTCCATGCCCCCCTACCAGCTCAACAGGCCCCCGAGACCCCCCAGCGCACCAGAGGCCCCGTGCAGGGGCAGACACCCGGGCGCGCGCCGGCCCAGACCCCAAGCGGCACACCCCCCAGGAACCGGAACCCCCGAGGCCCCGCCGGGGCCCCCTCCCGAAGGCGGCGCACCCCAGGGACCCCAGGCCCCCAGACCCACCCAGCGACAGCACAGCTACCAGGTCAGTAACCCACGTCTGTCACCGCGTAGCTCCCCAAGAGCGCCGCAAGCGGCGCTGTAGGCCGCCCGTAGGCCTCCCAAGCCCCTCCCAGATCAGTTGCACGTACAGCACTTTGATGACCTTTGTTATTATGAAGTGCTTTAGAAATAAAGGTGGTTTGGTTTGAATAAAGCCATTGTTGAAAGACAGTCGACGGAAGTCCCATTTACCGTTTCCTACAAGCCATTTGTAAAAGACACAGCAAAGATGTGGATACAGGTGCTTTGGTCAGAGGAGAACAAAATAGAACATGTTAAAGATCCAAAAGGCCTTGTTAGGTAGAAAAGTAACACTGAACATCAGTCTAAACAAATATCGTGGCATCACCATTATGGGGATGCTTTTCAACAACAGGAACGGGGAAGCTATTCAGAGTTGGTGGAAAGATGGCGCAAATACGAGGGAAAGAAAACCTGCAGGAGGCTGCCAGAGAGTTGAGTAACAGGTGGAGGTTTATTTTCCAACAGGATGTCGACACTAAACACACAGGCAGAGCTACAATGACACGGTTTGGATCAAAGAATTCCTTTATTGTCCCCGCAGTGGGGGAATCCGGGTGTGACAGTGGCGACACACGGACAGTTACACACAATTATAGCAATGAGGAAAAAAAGAGCAAACCGGTCTATTCCAAAGCTAGCTTCAAAGAAACACCACGCTAAGGGTAAATGCCAGAGTAAATATTGAACAAAGGGAAAAACTATTTGACAGTGGAAAAAAAACTTCAGCCTATCTAGATAACACACAATAATAGAAAATGCCATATTTACATAACGTACGATAATACAATATGTAATATTGGAATCTTTGGAATCTTCAGAAATAAATGGTAGAAAGTCTTTGAAAAAAATACTGTTATCCAAAAAAGACAGTGATGTATGATTTTACAAATATTGACTCCCTGAAATCTGAAAGCTAAAATGTAAAAATAATGTTACTGTACATGTCTATTCTGTTTTCTCTCTTGAATGAAAGGACTTTCGTAATGTGAGCTGCCTGATGTTTTGTTGGTTTAGGGGTGTGGCCTTTGGTATAAGCCCTAAGGGGTTTCTGTCACACTCCATCACATTTTTTATTTTTTATTCTATTGATGTATTCTGAGTTTCTATTTTGATCTGTGAAAATAAATAAATAAATAAATAAAAAATAAAATAATAGGCATGGTAGTGCAGCAACATCCCAGCTAAGGCGTCTGCAAGTTACCTTAGTATTTGGGAACGGTGTAAACAATTAATGGTTGGATAAGAACCTGTGAAACGTTTACTATGATGTAAGCAGTTATGTCTGTTGGGAGCAGCCAAGAATATAAAGTCTGACTGCATATCATCAAAGCACATTCATGTGTTAAAATGGCCCAGTCAAAGTTCGCACCAACCTGAAAGTTGCATGATTTTTCCCATCCAATATGGCTGGCATTGAGCCATTTTGCAAAGAGGAACAACCAACAATTTTAGTCTCTAGATGTACAAGCAGGTGGAGACACCCCCCAAAACATCTGCAGATTTAACTGCAGAATTGTTTTCTTTGTTTAAAAAAATAATTTTCTTCATTTTACAGATTTGCACTAATGTTGTTTGGTGTAGCGCATAAATTCCAATAAAGCTCAGTGGAGCTACTGTTTGTAAAACGACAAAATAAGGAAAAGTTTTAGGGGTATGATGTGGAAATTGTATTCAATGTAGTGAATATTCAAATTCTTCTGCAGTTATGTCTAAAGCAGGGGCCACCAACACTTTTTTTTTTTTTTTTTTAAACAGAGCTGTTTCATTAGTACTGTGTCTTACAGAGGGTTAACAGAAGTGACCTTTGAACTAGATAAGTATGTAAAATAAACAGTTTTAATGCTTTTTTTTTAGATAGACATTTTAAATCTATAAAAAATGTGTGGTTAAAAAGGAAGAGCAACGAAACAACATTACAATTTAGATGCACCTGACTGGTGGGCTGTGCTATTTTTAGAATAGGCTCGTGGGAACCACATCTGGCCCTTGGGGGCTACCTGAGGTGGGCATCGTGTTGATGACCCCTGGTCTAAAGAGTCTTGGTGTTTCATTTCTCCCTTTGAGAAGTCAAAACACATGTAGGCCATGGGAACATGAGTTTATCACAAGCGATAAGGCAGCAGCATCTTTTTTATTCTTTTTATATTTGGGGGGATTTTTTGCGGCACGAGTGACCGTATTACCGAAAGTAGACCGAGTGAGGGGGAAGACATGCGGCAAAGGACCGCAGGCCAGAGTCAAACCTGGGTCAGGCTCGTCGAGGACTAAGGTCTCCGTACATGGGCCACGCACCTTACCTCTGTGCCACTGGTGTGCCTTTCAAGCAAGTTTAAGCCATTATTTATTATTGAATTATTGAGATTGCAATAAAAGAAATAAAGAAGGAAAAAAAATGACAGCTTAAAGATTCCGTTTTAGTTGCAGCTGGAAGAGCTTCCACATCTGCCTCCCTGCCTGCACAGAGATCCATTCATCAAGTGGAATATCTCCCAGTAAGGTCAAACAGTTCACTTCAATAAAAAACAGCTCTATAAACAGCAGGCCTTGATCTTTCAGGTACAAGGCAGACATCTCCCACCATCAGTCTGAACACAGGCTCCTGTGGATCAAAGTGTTGCCTACCTGACAAATAGTTAAGCTACATTGTTGATACAACAGAGAATGGATGTTTCCTCCTCCTCCTGACCTGATTTCACCCTCAGCTTAACTTGTTGGCTCAGAGGTAGCCCCGAGATAAAAAAAAAGAAAAAAAGAAATCAGTTTCATATGGAAAAGATTAAGTCCTGAAGTTACAAGAAAAGGCCAGAAGGTGGCACTGCGACAAAGAGCGGCTCTTCTGAGAGACCCATTCCCTGTGAGGTTACAGCTAAGGTTACTGATTTATGTGCCATTTTGAGCTTATTATTGACTTTCTCTTCAGAAAGGCGACTTTAGATGCATTTTCTGTTGTATTTAAGACGCATTTCCCCCCCTTACTCAAGCCCACAGCTCTCTGATGGTGTGTTATCCGAAGACTTTTAGCAATCCCAGCTAAACAGATCAAAGCAAGCAATCAGAGCAGAGACTTTCATTGTATACCTTTGGCGTGCCGCTACCTAAAAAGGATAAGTATGCCAGGATAAAGCTGGTGACCTCTGCTTTGTAAAACTAGAAACAGATGAGCTGCTGTGTGGTTTCTTACTCTGAATGGAGCCCGTTTTATTGCACTGCAAGTCACCGAACGGTGACCATTTAATGCTCACAGATGGAAGCAGTCGCTGAAGACAGCATTGTTCCCGGTGAAATACTGCTATATCCTCCTGCTTCAAATAAAACCCACTCCCTCTCAGGCTCTCTTACAGCCACATGAGGCATGGATGAGGGATCGCACAGGCAAGCAGCGCGGAGAAACCACAATCTGTCACTACGGCCCCCCCAGCCTTTCCTACGAGAGAAGATCTAATCTCTACGTCAGCATTGGCCTCCATAGGAAGTCGTGCATCTTTCTTTTGTTTGGTTACCCTGCCTGTGTAAACTGCTCCTCCTGAGGCACGGCCTTTCAGGAGACCCCCCGCCCCCCCTCCCTCACTGCTTGTTCTCTGCAGCTCAAACAGTATATAAGAATAAAAAACAGAAAAAAGGCCTCGCTGCCGCCCGGCCACACTCACAGGTGTGATGTGGCTCATCGGGTGTTTACCGCTAAGAGAACACAACAGGATTATTATGGCCATTGATGAGTCTAACAAAAATCTCAGCTGAGGGTTAAAAAAAACCCTTCAGCCAGGTCCCCAGAGGTTGGACAGCATCCATTTTTCTTTTCACAACACATTAATGTCCCAAAGGACAATATTTCTTAACACAATGGGCCATTCTCCCTTTTACAACTAATAAATGACACATTAAAGACAAAATTTAATAACGCTGCACAACATCTGAAATTGGTATTACAATACCAGCGTGTGCAATACTGCAGTTGCAAAGAGCTGCCGCTGTCCATTACGTCCGACTAAATAAAGTCTGACAAAAAGTAAGGAAATTTGAGCTCGGTTACGTCGTTGTTGCAACAATGCCACAAATCTTAAACTGTTGGAAAGCCACTTTTTCCCTTTTAATTTAGCCATATTTGTAAGGAAAATACATTTGTGGGTTGAGCCGTAGCAATGAGTATATGTGTTATGTCCATTAAAAACAATAGAAATGCTCTTTTTGGCCTCATTTATCCATCTGTAAGCCAGTTTAAATGTGTGTTTGAGATCCTTGGCTATTTGGTAACCCATTTATATCTGGCGTTCAACAATACGTCAAACCATCTAGCTGTTGTCCTGAGGTGAAGTTTGGAGGGAGTCTTCCTTCTTCAGAACTCCAACTATGTAAAAGACAGCTGTACACCTGGCAGCGAAATGGATCCTCAGCATCAAAACTGATGTGGACTTTGCTTAAAAGCTGTGTCCACCCCAACAAACCAATCCATTTACATGAACGTTTCTAGCTCTGCAAAGAAGATTGGTCATATGTGCAGACAGACTTTGGGGCTGAGCCCTGTCTGCTTCATCTCATCCCAACCTTCAGGCAAAAACTGGCAACCTTCATGCCTGCAGTTATGACTGTGAGGAAGTGGACTGGTGAGTCAAAGCAGATGTTTGAGGCAAGCTTTGGCTGCACAGACTCTTTGAAGCTCCATCGACTGACTTGATGAACTTGCTGAAGTTTTTACTTCATACCTCAGATTTGTGAAGGACATGTGTGACCAGCCAAGACCCGCTGCTAATTTAACAATGAAGCATGGTTCACGTCACACCTGAGGAACCTGCTCAGGAACAATTAAGAGGTTACGTCGGTGGGGACCGGGGCTCTGTATAAGCAGGCCAGCCACGAGCTCATCACGGAGATCAAGGCAGCTAAGAAACTACAAGGAGACGCTAAAAAACAGCTCCTCAGCTAACGACCCACCAGCAGTGTGGAATGCTTTGTGAAACATCACCGCCTACAGGAGCCTGACTCCCCATCCGGAGCAGCATCCTCATCTGCTAGATGACCTTAACAGCTTCTACTGCAGAAAAGCAGCCAGTCACACCTCCCACCAACTTGCCCACAACTCGCTGACACAAATGCTCAAACAACCCTCCCCCCTGACCCCTTATCTGGATTTAAGATCACTGAGGAAAATGTTAATGGACACTTTCAGTGTCAAAAGACCAGGAAAGCTCCATGACTGGACAATGTCTCCCTCTCATGCATGAGCACTTGCAATGAGCAATTGCCGCCCTCATCTTCGCTCAGATCTTCAACAAGTCTCTGAAGCATGAGGTAATCTCATACAGCTCCAAACACGGGACCATCGACCCAGTCCCAAAGAAACGCACCATCAACGGGTTAAACGACTAAATGTCTGTAGCCCTCGTCGGTGGTCACCAAATCTCGAGCGACTGGTGTTGAAGCATCCGGAGGAGATCACAGACCTTCGTCCTGCACCACCTCAACCACCCAGGAACGTACGCCAGGATCCTGTTAGAAGACTTCAGCTCGGCCTTCAACACAACAAACAGAAGCTCGTCTAGCTCACAGCGCCAGCCCCCACCTGTCAGTGGATCACCAGCTTCCTGACTGACAAAAGAATGACCAGTAGATTTACCCGCTAAAGACAGTGGAGATGACGGTGGACTTCCAGAGACTCCACCTCCGCCCCACTCTATACCCTCACCATCACTGTTCCTAGGGAACCTCCCTTTCTTGGGACCTGAGACGGTCCTCACACAGAGACTGTTCAGAAGAAGGCTCAGCAGAGACTGCCCTTTCTGTGGCAATTCAAGAGGTACAACCGTCCACAACGGTGCTGGTTATCTTCTACACTTTCATTACTCAGCCTGTTTTGTGCACATCCATCATTGTTGGGTTTGGCTCATCCATGAATAAGGACAGGCCCGTACTACAATGAACAATTGGGTCTGGGGCTGACCTTACCTCCATCTAGGACTTGTACAGGTCTACGGTAAGAAATAGGACAGCTAACATCTCAGCAGACCCCACACATCCTGCACACAGTCTGCTTAGACGTTTACTTTCAGGTCAGCGCTACACAACACCATTTACAACAACCAGCCGCCACAGAGACGGTTTCTTCCCCAAGACTGTGTCTCTGAAAAACTGTTAAAGCACCCAGATCGATACCATGCTTATTTGCAGCAATCCAACCATATCTTCCTGTTTTGTAGAAACATTTTCAAGAAAAAAAAAAAAACAATTCTTTGTTGTATATTTGTACTGAAAAGTCTTCATTGGGAACAAAGCAGAAATGTAGTAAAATGACTTGTATGAGCCAACTTGGCCATTAAAGTGGATTCTAAATCTAAGGGACATTTAACCAAATATTAGAAGGAGTGTTTGCATTTATTTGATCCCGATAGAGAAAAATCAAGAGAAACCTAGGTAGAAATGATTTGCTTTGATGAGATGCATTAAAGACTGGCTTAAATGCATCAATAAAGGTTAAAAGATCTTAAGATATCAGTTTCCATGATAAGTGAATGTAAACTTATGTACTTAAAATGTCACTGCTGTCCACCGAATGGTTGCATAACATTTTCTCCACTTATTAAAATAAGAGTAACAGCACAGGGATCAAAAAGACCGTGGCGGTGCACCACTCTCCACCTAACTGTTTAATTAGGTATATTACAAAAGCCACAGTCTTGAGCAATTACTCAAGTTACATTACGATCATTTAAAAAAAAGTTTTTTTTTGGGTTTGATGACTGTTTTACTCACACAAGAGCAAACCCACAAATCTATCGACCACGATTACCTTAGACTAAAGTAATGAAGTGCGAGATTATAAATCAGGGCACTAATAGCTGGAGTGTGCCTTTCTTCATGTGGGTAAAATAGTCTGAATGGCCTCTTCTCGGAAGAACCGCCAGCCTGATGCCTTATTATTGAGACAGAATCCCAGCAGCTGGCTTGGCAACAAACCTGGTGACAACCGGGGCAAACCCAGGGCTGAGTGCAGGACTCTGGGCCCAAAGCCCGGAAGCTGCACTGAACCTTTGGAGCGAGGAGTAATACCCGACTGTGAACCCAATCTGGAAAGCAAACCTGGTGATTTTATCACCGGTTAAACTTCAACCGGGAAAATAAACCCGCTCTACATGGATGCACGGCTCAGGCTGTGTGCCACGAGGGAAACAAACGCCAAAACGCACAGAAGAGAAGCTCGTGAACCACTACAAGCTCCAGAGAAACAATGTTTCTGTGTGTCAGGTCGAATTAAAATGCTGGCCCACAGACAACAGATGATATGAGGAACGCTCTTTTCTAGTCAGAAAAAAATCCCGTTTCCCATCATGTCGTGTTGCTTTAAGGCACAGGAGCTGAGTGGGCAGGGTGACATGCAGCTGAAACCTGAGTCTGCTTTTTTAGTAACCGAGAAAAGTAAGCGCTGCTTCTTGACCAGCTGGCTGAGGAGAGCGACAACCAGGAGAAGGCAGAGAGAAGCAGGACTGAGGAGACTTAATTCTAAGGTAATTAAGTAATTAAGTCTGCTGCTGCAAACTCCAGCGGCTCCAGAAAGGTCAAGACATAACAACATGATAAAGAGGGAGTTCTGCCATCATGAAGGTTCATCCTGAGCAAGGAGTATGTGGGAGGAGAGCCGGGGCGCTTCTAGGACCTGACCTGTAGGGGTGCTCAGTCTCCCCAGTGAGCAACAAACGGGGGCTTTTGACTAAAACAATCCAGAAACAATTGCTAATGTTGTTTTACATTATACTAAAAAGCTGAACATTGCTGTATTTCACCATACACGAGGTATCTGAGTTATAAAATCATCAGCAGGTGAACAAATGTAAACTATGCCAAAAGCGGGAAAAAATATGAAGCGTTGCATTAAACAGGTTAACTTTGTTGCCTGTCCAATAAATAATCACTCCCTCCTGTCAATAACTTGCTTACATGAAACGTTATGAATATCCAACATGTGCAGCGTTTACCACGGAGGTGTGGAGGGGAATCTCAGTTTTCCCCCCCATTCATTAAATTTAGTAAAACTAAGAACTTGCTCTGTTTTTTGCCACATAAATGAATAAACAATCATCATGCCCTATGATGCATTTTGTCTTTTTGCTTTGATGAATATTTTTTGATATATTATGACATGCTCTAAAATATAAATAGGGATAGTTTAGTAATTTCCTGCATATTTTGGTTGGGGGATGTGGCACATTTCTCTTTTAGATTCTCAAAGAAAACGTGACGTTAACTATCAGTCATGAAAAGCTGGATTGGTGCATCTTTAAACCATTCTAAAAATAAATTTGATACTGTGCAGTAAATGTGATTTTTATCTACATATGACAACAACTGACTCTGTTTAAAGTAATCAGGTAATAGGAACTGTATCATAGTTTGAACAAAAACAAATATCTATTTATTGCAAATTTAGATTCTCCATAAAACGCCTGATGAGAACATGTGGTTGTTTTCTCTCAGTGTTAATTGCAAAGCCTCAGATGAAAATATAATCCATTAAAAACAGCTCACCACTTTACTGTGACTTCAGGAAATACACACTCCAATGTTTGTGTTTTTGCTAAACCAGCTTCAGTCATACTTCTTGGCATACACTGACATTTCTTGAAAGCAACTCAAATTTCCCAGAAACTTTGTTTAACTGAGAAGAGCTCTTTCCCTCTGCACAACACACGGATGACGGCGCAGCAGCAACCAGCTTCCCACAAACAGAAAAACATCAGGCAATCACTTTCAAAATAAAAATAAAAGCCGATTTCAAAAGTCAAACCGGAATATTAGGATTTCCGCAAAGAATTAAGACTTACGACAACAGGATCCGACTATTACAGTCATACCTTACAGGTTTATTTGGTGTGATTTTTTTATGTGATATCTAAACTATATATCATAACTCTTAGGTTTGAAACAAGGCTGTCTCATAAAATAGTTTCTGAAGCACCCCTAAAAATGACCTGAAACGGCCCCTGGAGGAGAGGATGATTAACCGGTGAAACAACGTTTGCTGTGCAGCGCTCCAGGTCTCATCCTCACAAAGCAGCCGTTAAAGTGTGGGTCACACATACTCCAAATGACGCCATTTCAACAGAGACCCACAGCTCTGGATCTTTGCTGCTTAGAGCCATTTTACTTTTAAGCGTACATTTACTGGCCTAATACACATCATATAAAAACAAATATGTGGGATTATATTTTAGTATGTGAAGACTAATAAAAGATTTGTTTGGTAATTGTGATTATTTGGCACTAAAGACTGACCCTAATTTATATGTTTGGGAACAATTGGAATATTTTTGCTCCTATTGGCTACACAAATGAATACTTCTACTTTTCTTGCTCATTTAAATCTTAGTAGAGTTTTAAACCAAACTGCGGTTATAAATTCTCATTGATTCTTTTGTCCATCACATCCATCCAAAACACATATTTGCCTTGTTCTTTAGATAAAAAACAAAAAAAACATTCATGACGCCAGCAGGACATTTTGCAAAAGCAATGTTTTACGTTTTTTAAAGAATATTTTCAATTATTTCTATTGCAAAGAATAGCAACGAAGAAACCAAAACTCAAATGCCACAGATTAACCTAAACCCACCATCCCCACAGCAGCATCATGCTGTGGGGCGTAGCTGGTCAGAGCTCATGGATGGAGGTAAATGCAGACCATAGACGGCTTCAAGGCCCTTCAGACTGAGTGCAACATCTGAAACACACCAGGAGCTTCTAGATAAACGTCAAAAGTAAAGATTCACTGAAAATAAGTTAACAGGAAGCTGCATAACCGTTGTTCATGAAATCAAAAATATTAACTAAAAAGGGATGTCAACCCAAAATTCAATATAATGTTCACGAGGTGAAAAGAGCAATGAAAGACCATTTGTTAAAGCAGAGCCAATTTCTTACCCGCGGACCCGTCATTAAATGATGAAGTTCAAACCCGGCGCTGCTGCACCAGTTTGTTTTAATCATAATAATTAAAACAAACTTTTTAATTATTATGATTTAAAACTATCATTTTTAAGATCAGAGAACAAAAGCAGGTCACCATCACATGCAGATTTCAGCATGACGACGAGAGCTTTTAAGTGTTTCTGTTTTGTAGTCAAAAGCTTCACAACGCTTTAAAAACAAGTCAGAAATGTTGGATGTCATTAAAAATAAAATTTCAACGTCCTGCTTGGTGCATGTCGTCTCACCTCTCCAGCAACAAAGAACAACAGCGGCGTCTCCTCCTCCTTGGCTTTGTACTTGGCCATGAGCTTCTCCGCGATTGGCTGAATCAACTCCTTGGCTGGCTCCAGTTCACCTTCCTCCTCAGCATCTTAACAAGGGAGGGAAAAAAAAAAAATCACAGCATGATGTTGGAAGTTTGAAGACAACTGCTTGAAGAGGGAATGGAAACACATGAGGAGCATAGCTGACTGCGGCACAGGGGAGGAGATGAAAGAAAAGCTGCACAGACGCTCTTTGTCTTGTTTTAATAGTTTAGTTTGACCCAGAGAGACGCCAGGGGGCCTCTCACATTCAGAGGGTCGTCGTTGTGCATCCGTCCCATCTTTCCTGAGTTTTCTAAAGTCATCAAGTCTGGTTCCCATTCCACTTGATAATCAACTAAACAAATACGGCCACAGCATTACCATAGGGCCACCTTTCGCTGTGATTACAGCTGCAGATCATTTGAAGTATGTCCCTGCACAGCTACAGGCTGAAATGTCTGTCCAGGATCACATTTTGTATACTTTGTTCTCAAGTGACCCCACATATCTGGGCACTCTGTTGCTTTCCGCCATGTTTGTGGGCAAAAATCGCTTCAGAAACGGCCGAGTAAGTTCAAACAACGAGGAGTATTTATTTTATTTTTCTTACAAAGCTCGCAATGGTCATTCCACATTGAGCGAAAGGATGTTCCAACCATGCAGACAGTTTGGCAAAGAACAGCTTTCACTGCTTCCAAGTGCTGAATGTCAGAGAGTCTGGCTTGGAAACATGGACCGCAAAACAGATTAGCCATTGAAAACGGCAAGAATCCCGGTAAGCTTTCTGTTCACGATTTAGTACGTCTCTGCTGTGGTCATCTTAGCAACGCTATGGTCAACCTCCACACGGTAAACACTCGCTCTGCCTGCGTAGTCCCCTACGGTGTCATTTTGACCATTAGTAGCAATGGCAGGCTTCAGACCGTCATCAAAAAAAATGTCCTGGTCGTCAGTGTTGATGACGTGTTACTGTCACCAGTGGTTTACATGGTCGTTTCACAACAACGTCCTGGATTCTAGCTCCGAGTTTATACATACCGTACATACACAACACTATACCCAGAGAAATATCGGTGTCATTTACTGTAGCACCAGCTAATAGCTAAGCTAATGTAGCTCGTATATGCTAGCCAGGAGGGACATGAACATGTATGTTATTCTAAATACTTTGCCAGTCATCGGAACCTTGTTTTTCACACGACGAGTTCGGACTTCCTTTCCAAATCCGTTAAAAACGAAGGTCCTCCACTGTGTAGGAACTCTTCGTGTTCATTAAGTAATTAACTATGTCATAGTAAGATAGAGGCAGTTTTTTTGTTCTCTACCTCATACCGGTCGTTCCCGACAGCAGCGATTTCGTGGATGTGTCGTTTTCTTGCACTTTGGTCAAGAGCATCAATACACTTTCGTTTTGTCTACTTGGAAGCCATGATGCTCGTGGTTACGCAGCATTGCCTAGTGACCTAGCGACATGGACGTTTAGGGGCGTGGATCACTTCCATTTCAGGCGTGTGGGAACTACGCATTCGTAAAAAGGCGTTGAAGAACCTTCATCGTTTTCTGCTCACCCACAAACAGGACGAGGCAGGGCCCCTCGTGGAGCTGCGCGGCGTTGGCCTCGCTGAGCTCTAGCACGGGTCGGGGGTGCCACGGGAAGAGCTGGCACTCCGGGTCATTTAGCACCTCCACGCGGCCCTGTCGAGTGATGACGTGACCGTCTGCGTCCAGCAGAATCAGCGTGGGAATACCTGGAGGGGTGGACAGATGAAAAGAAGTTGACATGAGAGGGAGACAAAGAGAGGAGGGGGAGGAAATGGGCCAGAGTGCGGGTCATTTCCGTCAATTATCGCTTTGTGATGCAGACGTTTCCCCTCTCCCACTGAGACTTTATTCGCTACGTGGAAATTTTTTGCCCTCGCTGTTCCTTTCCGCTTTAGTAGATTTTACTGGAAAAGACCTTTTCTTTAAACTCCCATCATAATTACCTTTTCCTTACTTTGCAAAAAAAAAAACTCTTATCAGAAACAGACACCATTAGGCCACAAACGGCGCATGAGTCAGTGAGTTGCACTCGGGGTTGGACTGAGGTTTGCAGAAGTGGAGCCAATCGCGGACTGCAGGCATTTTAATCGCGTGGTGGGGGGGCTGTTGACTCGTCCTCTGGGCATTCCTAACATTCTTCGCAGGACAGAGCCGGAGCCAGCTCCAGCCTTAGCTCCAGCTCTCTTCATCCTCTGCGGCGCAGAGGAGGGAATCAGGGGGGAAAGTGAAGGAGAGAAGCTTCAGCCAGAGAGTCAGTTAACTCGATAGCCAGTCCACATTCCTCAGGCTTCAGGGCAAATCTGTGTGCGACGCAGCGAGCTTTCAGGTCCTGCATCAGAGGCAGTTATTATAAAGCACCCTCTATCTGAGATAAGCTTCTTTGTCATTGTGCCCTTTTGCCAGCATTACAACAAAACTGAGTTGGTTCCCGGGCCAAGAAATACAAAGAAAATAACCAAATAAGTGAAAATAAGTCATAAGTTAAACAATAATACAATAATAAAATAATAATAATAAAGCAGTCTAAGCCATTGACGAGTCTGTATTTACGTGGTATGGACAGTTATAAGCAAGTTGTAGGTGGCAAAAAGTGAACTTTATCTAGTTCTTACTTTAAGATCTGCAAAATTTAAATACCTTGTATTCCATAAAGTCTGTTGAGTCGAGATCTCCGAGCCTCGTCTGAATATGGAATGGCCAACCACGGCATCTCACTGAAATACTGCTTGAAGGACTCTTCTGACCTAAATGGTGGCCCGAAACAAAGAGCACTCAGAAAAAGTCCTTTTACCATTACAGGACCTCTTTCAGAAGGGAGATGCACAAATTAAAATAAAAAAAAAATTAAAACCATCCACGGTGAGTGACGCTCACCTGTCGGCGCTGACGAAGATGATCTCAAACTTGTGACCCGACTCTTTGATGATCCGATAGGATTCCACCAGAACCCGGGTCAAACTGCGGCATGGCGGACACTATAAATAAAAACAAAGACACCAGGATCTTAATTGGTAAATTTTCAAATCACTGGAACCAAAAAAAATATGTTTATTTTTGATTTCGTTAAAGAACCCATTAAATGGAAACAATTTCATGTAAAATCTTCTAAATCATGAGTGACATTTGAACAGTTGTATGATTATTTGCATAATTCCTTATGGAGTGTAGCATATAGCAAACAATTGTTTACCGAGGAAAGTTTCTTTTTTTAAATTGAGCCACTTAAAGCTAAGCCCTAAATCAAGCAGGTTGTAAAGGTCCCTTAAACTCCTGGATCTTTAGAGACAGCCAAACACAAAAGCTGCTCTCAACAAGCCTCACATGTCTTCTTTTTGTTTGCATATCTCAATTTTCCGAATCAAAGGAAAGTGAACCATACCAGGATGAACTACAGATTAGGACCACTTTAAAGACTACAAGAAAGTCTGGCTCCTTTAAATAAAAAGCAATACTAATATTTTTTCCGTGCTTTTTTCCTAACCTAGTC
Organism: Fundulus diaphanus; assembly: GCA_037039145.1. Lineage (NCBI taxonomy): Eukaryota > Metazoa > Chordata > Actinopteri > Cyprinodontiformes > Fundulidae > Fundulus > Fundulus diaphanus. Next base: position 16,510,595 of record CM073124.1, read on the forward strand.
CTACCAACCTGGAAAAATACTGAAAGTGAATGTTGTATTCTTCCATTTTTTAACTGTGTGTGTGCGAAAAAAAAGTGGTATGGCTGGCATCAGGATGACATAAGGGTGTCATGACCGCAGGAAGGAAAACAGACCAGCCTAAAATCTCAGCCGTTCCCATGCTCAGTTTGTTCCTCGTCTGCACTCCCTCTTTTCTGAACGCAAGATTTAAAAAAAAAAACAACAACATTTATACATCAAACTATCCAGGAACTTATTCCTGTAAAAGTGAGACTGGTAAAGGGAGCTCAACGAATGGATGGATTGATTCAAAGATAGAGGAGTGGTCAAATGAAGGACATGAAGACAATTCAACACACGTGGAGGTAGATGTACGACCACAGACGGACAAACTCAAGGATGAACAAACCAGCGGCCGGGTGGATGGATGCATAGATGGTTAGATGATGGACAATAGATGGATGGATGGACGAAAGGCAGAAAGACAATGGGACGTATGGAAAAGTGATGCACTGATGAATAGATGGACGGGTGGATACAATCTTGAGGGAATGAGCTAAGGAATACATTCTGGAAACCTTTTTAAACTCGGTTATCTTTTTTGTAGTTAGCCTGGAAAATAGAAATTTAACTCCAGAAAGTGTTTAAATGTAATTATCTGATGCATATCAAATTACTTTATACTAAACGAAAGACAAAAAAAATGTAACAGTGACACAAGACGTTTTGTTACAGTTTTTGCTTAAAAAAAAAAAAAAAAAAAAAAAAAAAAAAAACCTTGTTTTGAGTAGAAAACCGGTGAAAAAAAAGTCCATACTGAGGTGCTGGCATCTCTTGTTTAAAAAACTGTCTTTAATAACAGTTTTGCACAAGTGCCAAGCCTGAATGTGGTGTGAAGTCACTGCTGTGACGGCTTTTTGTGACTAAGTTCTCTTCCAGTTTTTAATGTGTTCGGGATCCGAGCCAGCACACTGGGGCGTCACGGTTCTGAGCGGCCCCGTCTAAGGGTGCGGCTCCGGCAGCTGTTGTGCCGGGTATCTTTAGGAGACCAGCGCTGCATCTCATCAGTGACAAATCATCAGCGAGTCGTGACCCTCGGCGGCTATCAGCAGGCCCAGCAGCACAGAAAGACAAAAGCTTGCAGCCACACCGAGGTGTGGCGACAGATCCAGAGGTGGAGAAAGGATTCACACAGATGGCTGGCCGACACACACAATAGAGTCGCCACGTCCTGGTATCATCTGTTGTCTCTCTGGTCTGGAAAACTCGTCCTCTCCCTCCCAACTCACCCAGTGTGCTGAGAAATATACTCCCACGTAGTGTCCTTCCAGAGAGCTGCTGTCCGTTGTCTGCCTGTTGTTCCTGAGCAGGGGCCCCGCCACCACCTCTGCAAAGGGCTTCGGCCCCCAGGGGAACTCCAGGCCTGAGAGGAGGGGGGGGCATGGAAAGAGATTACTGCTAAATCCACAGCTGAAGGCCTAAATGTGTAACAATAAGCAGGTGGGACCGAGATTATTGATTCATTATTTAAGAAGATGTTTGTCTAGAACACAAGCACCAAATGGAAGAACAACAAGTTTGGGGATCACTTCACAATAAAACCAGTTTACAAACGTACTTTTCTATGTTTGGTTAAATATTAAACTCCAGTGCTGAAATTACTCAGGTGTCTTTTTGTACACATGCACAGACCGTCTTTTTTTATATATATATTTGCAAAGGTGGTGCTTCTGATTTAAACTCTGATTTCTTTCCAAGAACAATTTTTACTTTGGTTGAACAGAGTTGCCTGATTTCCTTTCTGTAGCACAAAATCTTTACATAAATTGGTTATTGAAAGGAAACATTTATGCAAAACACATAGAAGGCACATTGCATTGAAAGCCATATTAGCCTATTTGGACCTTTAACCTTTTTATGCATCATTGTTCACCTCAAAACATAAACATACAGCATATGACAGCATGATATTAACAAACTCCCAATAATAATAATAATAATGAAAAACTCCATTCCACAATAATATACATTACAGCAACATAATATTTGTAAAAATAATTTAGATTTAATGGTTATTCATTCATTTTATAGTATGTTTATGTATGTTATATTACTGCGAGCCTGATAATCTTAAATAAGCAATTAAATCCTTATCCTAAATCCTAATCTCTTTCCCGGATGGAAAGTCAAGCATCAGACGTTTATACCGATCAGTGAATGCACCAGACACCAGCGCTGCCTGATAGCGATGAAAACAATAACACTCTTTGGTGTGGAAGTTGTTACAAAAGGAAAAAGATTAGAAGTTAGTCATTTTCTTCATCACTGATGTGTTTCAAGATGACGTCAGAAGAAGCACGGAAGGAGTAAGAAGCTATTTTAACAGGAAACGATGTCATCTGTGGTGGCATGTTGAATTTTCCCCCAGAGTACGACTTTTAAACAGCGAGAGGGGACTTACCCAGGTAAAAAAAAGAAATACTGACCAAAATACTTAGAGGTAAGACTAAAATTTTCAACAGACAGAAAATTATGTTTACAGTTACTAATGCTAACCATAAAATTCACTATTATGAAATAATGAAGCCGTTTAAAATGTAATTTGTTGGTGGATGTCATCAATGTTTCAAATAAATAGTTGCATCACAGCGAGCATCTCGTCACACTGACTCAGGTCCTCATAAAAAGATGATTGTTCAGAGAAAGGCTCCTTGAGAGTCCTTCACAGCATCAGTAAGAAAACTATTTAACCTATAGAGCTTTTTATTCACATATTTTAAATTGTCCGTAGCTGTTGTCTAAAGTTATGTCTTAAAAAAAAAAAAAAAAAGAGAAATTGTGAATTGGAATTATTCTAAATTATAAAGACGCCTCTGACCTTTACTGTATATGTAGATTTCCAGAGGAGCAGAGACAGAGATCTGTAAACAAGCCTTGTTCCAGAGAAAAATACTATAAAACATTTTATGATCATTTTATTGGAAGTTACAGTTTCAATGCATCCAGGAAAGTGAAAACAATATTTTGAATGCTCTTAATTACAATACATTTAGACTGGTAAATATATAAAGAGATTTTTTTTATTTCTACGTTTGGCAGAGTTAAGTTTAAAGATACTGGCGGTAGAAGTCCACCATCAGTGGACAGCTAGCTGCAGAGTGGGAGCTATATTAGAGTTGAAAAGGCGAAACTACAAGATAAACGTTAGGTAAAAACCTTTAGAGACGTCGACGTCATCTCAAAATGATTACGGTGATAATAGCTGAGGAGACGAGGCCTTTAGGATTGTGGTCGCTGTATTTGTTGACCAGTAGCGAAAAGACTGAGGGTTAGTCGCCAGGCAAACCAAACGTGCGGCAAATCGTCTGATTCCAGACACCAGTCTGTGCATCGCAAATTATTTTGGGATATCAGCTTTTTGAAACGGGCACCTGGAACACGAGAAACGCTTTTAATGAACACCCAAAGCCAAGTCTCTCAAGTAAATCATTGCCGCCCGTAATTCTTCCCTCCTGCTCCCTTTCACACTTTTCATTTCCTTTTCAGCGTGTTCTCATTGTCCTGCTCCTGCTCTGGAGATGCATTCGGTACAGCCGAATTAAAAAAGGGGGGTTAATAATAAAAAAAAAAAAGCTTGTATGGCTGATCATAATAGCCCCTTTATGCGAGCGTGGTAGTCTAGTGCTTCATTAGGCAGGAAGGACACGTCTGCGTGCTCTGGTGCTCCCTTTCATTGTTGTCCTGATTGTAAAAGTGCACTCCATCCTTACGCTGCAGGCTAGTTTGCGGCCACTCAAGTCAGGCCTTTCACTGAGAGTGAAAGGCGGAGAGGGTCGTGAATTTCTCTCCCACCCCTCCCAGTTTCAGTGTGCAGGAAAAAAAACAAAAAACGTTTTATTGCCCTTTTTTTTTTTTGCTTCAAACTCCAAAACAGTGACGCGTTGGGAACTAAATAAGTTGGCCAAATGCAGAAATAATGGTAAAGTATGATAATATTCAGAACATTTGAAAGTTTATACACTCATCATCACAAACGAACGTTTTCTCTACAAAAATGGAGCCTGAGAAGGATTTAATAAATCACGGGCGTCCTCGTCTCGTCTTGTTCCCCGTCCTGTGAAACATGCTTCCGTTTTCCCCCTCCTCTCATCTCCAACGACATGTTTTTCTTTTTCCCCACCGAGCAGACCAAACATGACACAAGGACAAGGTATTTTGAAAGATTTTGACTTCCACAGCCGCAGAGGACGGTCACGTTACAGGAGAGAAATGCAAACCCCTTCTTGCCAATTCTCCATCTCCACTTCAAAGTGCTTGAATTATAGGTTTTCCAGACAAGTCACTGTGAAATGGACACACTATAATAATCACGGAGAACCATAATTATAGTCGTATCAACTCAAACGAGGAGTAAGTTATAGTTATAGCAAGATGACGCCACACTCTGATCAGGAATGTGAGATAATGTGAGTGAAGTGGTCTATTTTGGTTTATTTTCTATTATTATTACTATTGTTATTATTATATTATTATTATTATTATTAGCAATAGTAGCAATAGTTGTAATAATATGTACCATTAATAATAACTGTAATAAAGACAAAGCAACAACAACAATAGGTTTTTTGTCAGTATTCAATTTGCAATTAAAGAATAAAAAGGTTATAGAAAAGCTGTGCTTCAACCTTGACTTAGTCCACAGTCGAGCCTTTTTAAATGGTGGGGAAAGTCATTCTAATTCACTTTCCTCAGTTTGCTTTAATCACGGGCATTTTAAGAAATTCAGTAAAAAAAAAGAAGGCACGCTAAAGTTATTAGAAAAGGAGACACAACATGCCAGAAAAGATATTTTCAAGTCTTATGTCACCCCAGAGCTATGGCTGTGAAACCAGTAGGAACACAATTTTCATCACATTTTCCAGAATGCTAATTTCATCATTTTAATTTTGCCATAACGCTGTTTAGCTCTTAAAATCTTCAAAGCATTAAGCTACCAAAAAGGAATTCATGTTTCACATTTAGGTTGCTCTGATTTACCTCGTCTCCAAACCTCCTAGACTTCTGAATAGTTGCCTTTACACCTTCTATTAAAAGTTACCTTGAACCTTTAACTTTCAGGTCTTTAATCACCCTGAACCTCAAATCTTCGCTTTTTCTTTTCGTTTGTTACGACCGCCTACATCTGATTATGCTGAGAGAGTCGCCTGAATCACTCTTCCCCAGTAGCCTATTGTTTCAGGAAGAGTGTTGCAGAGCGTTTGTGAGCGAGGAAAATAAGGCGAGCCACACGGAAATAGAAAACTCTAGATCTGTAGCAACTAAACCAAGACCCGTGACTCCTTTTTCCCCGTTTCTTGGCATTAATGGCTCTTATTATACACTACACTGACAGGAATTGGGGTTGAGAGCGGAGGGAAAGACATGCGGCAAAGGTCTATGGACCAGGACTCAACCGGGACGGACCGAGGACTCAGGTTCATGTGCTCTATGCCTCCATCACGCCTATCAGTGATTCTGAAACATTAGCCTCATTTAACCCACAGGGAACTGAGCCAATGTTGCTGTATTTTAACATATTTGAGTTTGCCCTAATGTACCAGATAAAAAAAAAAAAAAGTTTAACAATATTGATGATTAACATCCTTTTTCCACAGCCCAACTTTAAGTTCTGATTTTACACTTTAAACCCCTTTATGAAAATCTTGGGCCAGAAAGAGAAGAGGAAAAATCTCATTACAATTTAAGAACAACACCACAAACATGCTTCATGAACTGTCTTCAAACTTGACATGGTAAAAAAAACACAGTTGCCAATATATACATGTGTTGGTAAAACTAAAATACAGTAAAATTATATAATAATTCTTGTTAAAACTTTGTATTTATAGCCAGTGGCATTGCGAGCCATTTGGGTGCCCTAAGCGAAAATGCCCCCCTCAAAAAAAGAACAATTATACATTATTTATGCGTTTCTATTGATTTCCACAATAATTTCTGAATTTGAATGTTTTGAACACAGTTGCAATAAATAAGGGGAGAAGTATAAATCTTGGTAAAACACAAAACTGATTTTGCATCAACAATGAACCGTTTACGGAAACTACTGTGGTATCAGTTAATCTTAGATTTCTTTTATTTAATTCTTAAATTTCCTTCGGGATAAATAAAATATCCATCCATCCAGCTGTGTTTTACCTATTGGGAAACTTCACAAAGACAACAGATTTTAAGAGGTATTAAATGAGGAAACAAAGTGCAGTTCTCATGTCTTTTTATCATTTTTCATGTTTTTCCCATTTGTTCACAGTTTAGTGCTGCTTCAGTATTGAATAACAAAGTGAAGTGATGCTTTTTAATCTACAACAGAGTAAAACTCCAAAGGTTGTTTCTGTTTCTCTCCCTCTCAGCCTCCAGCGAGGCGCGCCCACAGCTCCTTTGAGCGTGCCGTGTAGGACTAAGTGGAGCTGTCTCTCAGACTTTTTAAGAAATGGGAGAAACAGCGGAGACACAAAACAAAATAGGTTAGCATTCAAGCTACAGCACAGACGAGTTACGAAAAGCACAAAAGTAATCGGGCATTTAAAAAAAAAAAATGCAGTTAAAAGGTAAGTGTTTTTTTTTTTTTTTATGTTGACGTTACCAAGCCAATTTTTCATTCATCACTCAGCTCATAGCTGTTTCTTGTGAGATGCAACACCAAATAAACAGCAGCATAATCAGTGTATCCATCTATTTAAAATGAAATGAAGGAATAATTGAATAAAAATAAAGTTCAAATGTGTGATTTTATAATGAATGGATATTTTTGTATTCTAAAAACTAACATCTCTCTCCAGTGTTTTCACGGTCTATGAAACGCGGTCAGGCAAACAATTTAAAATCTACACTTTCGAGGTAAATTGACCATCTGATTGTTGCTTCTTGGTAAGCCGCTTTAAACATCCTCACAAGATCAGATCCTGCGGCAGGCTCATGAACTCCTAAGGGTGAACAACATATGTAAAGCCACTTCAAACCATAAGGACATGTGCAACCGTAATGAGTTTAAAATGCATCTCAGGGATTCAGACTCCAGCATTCATCACAGTTGTGAAATTGTGGCGTCTGTGGGAAGTGGAACTGGGGCCTGTGTTTGGTTCCATTTGTGCCTCGGAACATAAACTCTGCAAAAAATTCAAACATGAATGGTTTACAAATGTAAAATGAAACTTTGATTGGAGGATTGACTCTAAGTTTGTTTACACAGTGGGATTTCTTTTCATAGTTAACGTTGAGGAGTAGAGGAGTTTAAACTAGAATACCTTAAGGTTCAGGGAGACAGTGACAGCATCCTTTCAATGAAAGGTTGCAGCATCTGCAGCACCTGAGTTGACAAAGCAGGTAAACATGCTAGTATTCATTTCCAGAGGCCATTTCTTCAGGTCGTCCTCCCAGTCTTTGATCGATGAAGGGGCAGGTGTGCAGATATTCTTTTTAATACCGTACCGCTAATACATTTGGTGTCAAACAAATGTTCATCATTTGGACATAAGCAAAACATAAATTTACGTATTCAGGATGTAAATTGACTAAAACCTAACAACTCTGACCGCTGAATGGAGGCAAAGTGCTTCAAATGATGTTTTATGGTGAATCTGCATCAGCATCCATTAGAGACACCACACTGGCTGTCTGGTGGTTTGAGGCAAATTCACGACAGTGGCCAACAAGGGGTCAAGCTGTAAAAGCCAACGTTCCCAAATGTTTCTTATTCCCGTTTGCTCTGCAGACATTTTTATTAATATGAAAGAATGCAACTCTGGTTCAATGACAGGGAGAGTCGCCCGTAACAGACAACACATGGGTTGCAGGAATAATGAGGATTAAATTATTACATAAACTCATCGTTACGTTCTATCTTAAATTTTAAATTAGTGGGTTTTTTTTTAATTGTTACTCTTACAACAGTTATCGGTTCTGCATTTTTGTTTACTGGCATATTGCAAAACCAGATAACCTCATGTGAAACCAGAGTGATTTTGGGTGTTCCCCACAACCCAGAGCGAACGGAGAATGGTTCCCACCAAGATTTCAGGATAATAAAACCATGAAAAGCAATATTTATATGTTTCACTGTCCTTTTGACCCTATAATGCGTTTGCTTTACCTCATAAAAAAGTAGCTTTCTTGAGGGTTAAATGCTTTGGAGGTTTGGAGGAATTATTTCACCATACAGTGAAGTAATTTAAGGTCAGAGCTTTGATTTAGCTAAATAAAAACATGTCATCGTGCAAGGACTGTGCGTATGCAGACGCTCGTTCTCACCTTTAGGGTCGTCTCGGACCACCAGGAGACCGTTTCGACACACCACCTTTCCTGTAGCGGCGTCCACAAACACCAGAGAAGGGATGCTGGTCACCTTGTACTTGTTCCACAGCTTCATCTGTGGAGAGGGGAGGAAAAAAAAGAAAAAAAAAAGAGCGATTAAGGTAAGTGGATGGAAAACACCTCCAGAGATCAGATTGGGGGTTTATTTTGGTTTTAGATGTGAAACAATTTACCCAGTCTAAAATATCAGGCTCAGTCTCGCTGGGTGTTCACCAGAAGTACCACAGTGTAAACAAATGTCACCAGAATACGACAAGTATTTTAGAGAACAAACACACACTCTGTTGTTTAAAGAAGGCGCACGGGACCGAGGCAGACGGAAAGCCCTGCGATGAATTAACAGAGGGTGGGAAAGGACGCCGATGGCGTTTAAAGGGGGTCGATTGGACGAAACTCACACCGTCCTTTCCGTAATGCGAATGGAAGCCAATGCTGGTATGTGGCTTAGAGGATTTGTGCGTTTTGTGAATATCTGCAGGCGTTCCATTAAGTAATACCCTCTGTATGACACGATGCAGCCGGGGGGAGCCTCGTAAAGCCAGAAAAGACGCTTTAAAGACAGCAATATGAGCATGAACTATTCACAAGAGTTCAGCGATCGGTGCAGTCCTCGACATCAAAGAGCAGATAAAGCTTTTCAGAGGCTCACTTTCCACATCAGAGACAGAGAGTGTTAACGTAGCAATAGAACACGAGAGGCAGCAGCAGCGTGTTATGTAGCGCAGCTCCTTCAAGAGACTACAGAAGGAAAAGACGCTTCCCGTGAATTTATGGCACAGGCTTTAAAAATGTAAACAGAAGAAAGTAAAGAATGTCTTCTAGTTAAAGGATTTAAATGTTGTAGGATTGCACCTTGCTTTCTGAAACCCAAGCATTGCTGCTTCTACACAGCCCTGAGAAAACACTCACATGAGCCCGGAGTTTGTTTACTGTGGAGCTCCAAACCTTCTGTTGCCGCTTGTGTGCAACAATGACTTCATTGCTCAGAGAAATGTTGACCTAATAAGAGGAGAACCCTTGCAGACAGGCTGTTTTACTCAAACCGTATTATACGTCTGCTTCTTCATGCGTGCAGACCCTTTCTAAAAACTGATGGCGGGGTGAGTGTCCCACAAACGAGAAACCCTGGAGCCTTTCAACCAGAGATGTTCTTAAACGTCTTCAAACTTCGGAAAAAAAGTTCAGTTGTTTTGTTTTTTTTTTTTCGTTTTTTTGGAATAATCATGACCTGGATGACTGAGAATCTTCACCAGCAAATTGTAAACTCCAAAATGTTTCTGCATCTTTTTCCAATCAGCAGATTTAACAAACTCATACCAGGTAGCAACGTCAACGGCACTGTTCAGTGTCAACGCTTTAACTGACCGATGAAGACCAAAATGGATGGCTTTGGAAATCTTGATAGCTTTTTAAGATCTCAGGGTTAAGGGTAAAGATCTACTTTCTCGAGGAAAAATATACAGCGACTGCTGTTTAGTTCATGTTAGCTTTGCTGATGGTCAACAAAAAATGCCAAAGCCAGTCCACTTTGTTTTGGAGTCGTGAAACCTGGTTTTACAGTGACTGCCCTCTTGCAAACAAAAGTGTGCCTTTATTGCCTCTGCAAATGGTTAATGATCACTCAAGATGAAATAGCGTCAAGGTCGTTCCTGCATCTTCCTGTATTGCAGTTCTTGAACAAATATCTGAGTTGACTAAAGCGGAGATCTGATTTTCAAGCTTAAAGGGTAAGTCCGGTCAACAAGGAAAAATCAGGGTATCATTAGCTATAACTAAAACTAATACATTTGTGGTTATTTAATGAACTTATCTTTAATCAATAAGAAAATAAAAACGTAAATTGTCGTCTGAATCACTGTGTATGGGGGCTGACATGACTGCCCAAATATGGGCAGTAAGGGGCGTTTGACATCACATCCTGCGACGTGGAAGAGCGGAAGCGGCGACAGCATTTCTCTCCGCTTTCCATGCAAAGTCAATAGGAGCCGTTCTACACAGCTGCGATCATCAATAATTATTTCGGATTTCCAGAGGACTTCACCGCTGACATTCCCAAGAGCTATTGCTGAAGCAACAATGCCCACGTGCATGGCCATCGGATGTTCCAACACAACTGGTAAAAGAGGAAAAAACATTGCTTATTTCAACACAGTCACTTCAGCGATCTCTCCTCCGCTGTGTGTGTGTGTGTGTGTGCGCGCTCTGCTGCAGCGGCAAAGCCGTGCTGCGCGGAGCGCACACACACACACACACGCGTGTATAGATATATACTGTAGGACCCGACTGAGTTTGATCTTGGAAAATAGTGCGCCGTGACAAACAGAGCGTTGAAACTTGCTCAACAGCGGGTCCGCCGAGTGACGTCAAAAAATGGGAGGTGACAGTACTATTCTTGACCAAGATGGATTCCTCCACATAAACATGATTAAATGAGAATTATTATTAATTAAAAAAACTTATAATTTTGTGCACAGTATGTAGTAGTTTTATATTTAAAGTACTTTCAGCAGTTTGAATTCTGATTTTGACCGGACTTCTCCTTTAAAGAAAACAGAGCTCAGAAAATTCTGCCCTACAAAAAGGGAACTAAAAATAAGTAATATTTTCTTGAAATGAGTGTATTTGTACTTTATTTGAGTAGGTAAATAAGATAATCTGCCAATGGAATACGATTTTTGCACTTAAAATAGGAAGAACTCATCTCCATCAACTTATTTCAAGTGCATTATATCTAATTATCTTAGTTTAGGGGTAGAATTATTCATTCCATTGGCAGATAATCTTATTTACCTCCTCAAATCAAGGACATATACACTCATTTCAAGAAAATATTACTTATTTTTAGTTCTGTTTTTGCACTGATCAGTACATTTCAACTTTTATCTATATTAGACCGGAAGGCATCGCAGGCTTCACACTCCACTGATATCTAAATTTCTGCTCACAAATCCACGGGATTAGAGTTTTTTTTTTTTAAATTGTCCATATGAGTTACCAGCCAAACACTGCATCTCTAAAACTCACAGCCCACTGTCATTCACTGTAATTATTTTAGACACAAAGCCAAAGTTAGTTTAAGATGAGAGGAGTAGGAACAATAAATCAATAAAAGACAAGACCAGAGTGAAACGGTCTCCAGGGAATGTACACATTTAAAAACTAAATCATTTACAGATTAGGATGGAGTTAATCTTCAATGGAAAATTGCATCTTTCAAATTGAGATTTTCTCCAAACATGATCAGATAAGTGAAGTGGAGGGATGCTGATTTGTAAAACACACAGAGAGACATGACATCAAGGCAGATACATCGATTTCTTATAACCTCATTGGTGTTGCCAACATAGATTTTAGGGGTTAGTGTGTCTGGGCTGCAGATCAGTTAACACCACGATGTGAAATATTTCAAAGATTTTATCTGAAAGTGGATTTTAGCACCTTAGGGGAGAACTCAAGGGGAAAGTGTGAGTGGAGGAATCTTGTGTGCTACTGTCAAATGTTGAGCTAAACTGGGTTCCTTCCAACACAGTGAAAGAACAAATACATTTTTTGTATTTTCCAGGTCTAGATATCGGGTATTAGAAAGATGTCCGTTTTATTTTTAGTTTAAAATAAAATAACAAAAAATGCAAGTAAAAGGTAACAACCGTACGTTCTTCCATGTAATGTGTGTTCAGGAATCTAAAAACTAATTTAGCACAGTTAGTAACTATATTATAGTATAGGATAAAATAGAATAAAAAATATCAAGTGTAATTCAAGGGTACCAGCAGCAAAGCGAAAGGTAAGTGAAAACGGGCAGATTCACAGAAAGGTAAAAATAAAGTAACAAGAAATAAGGATAAGATGCAATAACAGTCGTTTTACAACAAGGGGGGAACAACATTTTACCGTTATTAAAAATGGCATACTCGTATTCAAAGAAATGTACAAATGAGTAAGATCATAAACTGCCAATGGCCAAATACCAGCAGAGATGTAAACGCTTATTGAATTTGATCTTGTTGGGAGCAGTGATGGTTACAGGTCAAATAGATGCTGGGACGAAGGACCCGCCATAACGATCCTTTGTTCACCTTGGGTTCATTTCCTCTATACAAGATGATAAATTGCTTAAAATGAAAAAAAAAAAAAAATCATGCTGTAAACTCTGCCCCCAGTCCTTTTTTTCATAAACTTCTTCAGCTTTATTGAAGAAACGTTACAAACATTTCTGTCATAAATGCGTTTCTGCCTCTATAGGTGCTGCAGAGAAGATTTAGGAAAACATTTGCCAGTTAGGGCACAAAAGAGTCATGGAAGTAGTAACATCCCTCTGAAAACTGAAGATTATTGTGTTGAAACTCCTCAATAAGCCCTAATTGTTTTAGGCGCTTCTATATGATGGTCTGATGAGCACAACTGTTTATGTACATGTAACTGTAATGCGTACTGTCAGGAGAGAAGAATGACGTTATAGGAGAGACAAATTAAGTAAAATGAAAGCTCCCTAAATACTGTGTTTGTAGAACTAAAAAGAAGGTTCAGTTGATGTTTATATTCTTGAATTAATGAATATTTATAGTGCTCTCTTCATACACAGCAAGGGCAAAAATGTATTAAAAACACAATATTTCAGGTTCAACATATCTCCTGTATCAGGAGTTGGGACCAGAAAAACAAATTACCCTAGAGACACATTCTAATGTCAAACAAAATTCTTTTTGTAATATACATTTGTTTTACGTTTGCGGTGTACGCCGGGCTCACCCTGATTACGGTGCAGATGTGTGTAGCGAGGAACCCAAATAATTAAAATCAGTGTGCGGGTGCGAGTCCGGTTACCGAGGCCGTGCGGCGCTGCAAATGATTCCACAAGGAAGAAGTTTGGCCGGATGCCGCAGCTGTCCCCGGATCACGCTCCCGGATTTAATGAACCAAACAGGGTGAAAAAATAAAATAAAATAAAATAGAGCGCTAGACAGAAGAACGTTCCGGTGCATTTTAGAATGAAGTCACTGCACCAACTCACACTAACCAGACTAGTGCAAATAAAGCAGCATCCCTGAAACACGAGGACACAGGGGGGCTATTGGAGGATGAAATAGGAGATTTATGCACACGGATAATACGTTTTGCACCAAAAAAACGAAAACCATAGCTGTTTTTTTTTTTTTTTTTTTTTTTAATCATTTATGAGGGATAGCAAGAGAAAGGACCACATGAACGTCTGTTCTCACGAGCGCTGTTCCCGCAGCCGGGAGCCGCAGCTGGCCGCCGTTTCCCTAGGAGCAGTGCGAGTGGGTAGAAGCAGCACTGGATCAGAACCGTAGTCAGTGTGAGCCCAGGGTTAGTTTTCCTCAGTCTGGCTTTGTTTTTTAGCTTTACAGTCTAAGGAGTCTGCCAAAACAGCAACAGCAACAATTCAACAAGGGCTTTGGTTTGTGCGGTGGGGTGGGGGTGGCACTGCAGCACCTGCCGTTCTTTGAGATGATTTGAGATGATTATCCTACTGACTGTGTAGAGGGTCCCACCACCAGACTTATGAGTTTGAGTATTCGCCCAAGAATAGGTACCGCATATTCTGGAAATTCTGCCAGTATAAACAAACGAGGAAGGAAATGTGAAGCTGAAGTTGCTGCTCCAATGAGCTCAAAGATCGCTGTTTCACTTTCTGTTCTTTGTACTTCTGAGCCCCTACCATGGCTAAGTATTTAAATTTCCAGACAAACTTATATGGGGATGAACCTGGCAGGAAATAGTGTACTCTTTACCTTGCGTTTCAGAAATTTAATTTTGTATTTTACCCCAAAGCGGATGTGTTTTACGTTGCCCAAGTGTCCCTCTTCCTGTCTGACTCATGCTACGACTTCATACGATGCGATTTTCCTTTGTGTCGCACAGCTTGATGTGTCTCGGTTTATAGCCCAAGAAAGCTCCCCGGGTGCTGAACAGTGACAACCCACTGCTCCACAAGTGATGGGTTAAATGCTTAATTATTAAAGAAATCCCATCCCAACAGCATAAGCACAGGCCAGTGTGGCAGTATCCAAAAAGTTGCATCTTGGAGATCTGGTGTGTGGTTCCTGGACAAACTATTACCTCATCGTAAGTTGTATCCTGTTTCTGTTGCAAGTAGAAGATTTAACTTAGAACAAAAAGACTCCTGGTCTATCTTGGTCGAGCAGTCAGAGACAGTCACGGCAAAATGCAAGCAGTCTGTGTGGCACCATTGACTTTACCATATTCTAATTACTAGGGACATCACAAGACCTGATTTCCTGTTGGATCAGATGCCATATTGGATCTGGTGTGTTTTGGCCCTAAGATTCTTAGGCCAAGATTCTTAAATGACATATAATTGTTACCTTAACATTAAAGGATATAACGGTATAACACCAGAAAGTCACCAAATCTTTCGTAAAAGAGTTGCAATAGTTATTTATCATGTTTGGAAAGACCAGAAAAAAAAATCCTAAATCATCAAATTATTAATAAAAAAACCCACAAACCCACACCAGGTAAACTTAATTGCTTCTACATTTTTCCTAACTTTAAACAGAGCACTGTTTTTCTTGTGCCCAAATATTACGCTAATCAAAGCTAAGCTAACCTAGCTAGTGCAATTAACACTTTCATAAATAATCTGCTACAGAATCAACTTTAATGGTTCTTTATTGTTCAACTTAAAATGTATTATGCAAAAGGAACAGCATCCTGGGCAACCAGAATGTCTGAAATAACAGGAAAAAACATGCGACTATTTAGCGACTAATCAAAATGAAAATTTGTTACAGATTTTACTTCCAAAAGAACATAAATCCTGATATTATAGTTGGGGTCAATTATGTAAACTACTGTTGAATTTGGTGCAAAATAAGTGTCTGGGACCAACTGGCATTCTGTCAAGGAGGCTGCTCGTTATGTAGTAGATAATTAAAATAGGACATGATTTTTAAAGTATAAAAATATATCTTACATGGTTCTAACATAATCCAAAATAATAAATTCTGGTTATACAAAACAAAAGACTATCTTGGGTAGCCAATTAGCCAGCAATGAAAGTGAAATGTGTCGCGGATATTTCTTGCGAAAGTGCAGAAAGGATCAACACAACAGATCAGCCGTGAAGAGGTTAATTATGTAAACTGCTAAATTCAGCATAACAGAGGTGGTTGTGGCCATCCAGCATTCCCTCTTGGAAGCCATTCATTATCAGTATCACTGGTGTGTGAGACAACAGAGCTGAGCAGAGGGGCTTTGAGTACATCATTACACACTGGTTTAACTATCCCAATAACCCCTGCGAAGAGTTCACCGACGGTCAAGACTCGAGGGACCTGCATATCCATACTAAAGATCTATACTCTCCAAGACATGTGAGCGTTAGACTCACTCCACACTCGCCGCTCATCACGCTAATTGGATCGTGCATGGCTGAGAACAGTAGGCTATATGCCCACTGTGGGACCACTGCATGTGGAGATACTGACGTTTAGGATCCCTGATAATCAAAGATCTGTGATTCTTTCTAGAGATTGCTTCGTCGGATCACCGACTGCCTGTTAGGGCGTAAAGGAAAAAAAAAATAAAAAATGACCCGTTCCCAGTGTATCCACATTTCCGTGTTGCATGTCATGCATGGCGCTTGGTTTCGTGCATCTTTGCACTGCTGGTTTTTATTGCGCCACACACTTACTTCAGCTTTGGCACAGCCTCTGAAACGCCTCGAGTCAATCCTGCAAAGAAGATTTTACCTTTGTTCTGTTACTGGCGGGGTCCCTTGCGATTGCCACTTTGTTGAGGGAAACAAAGTGGAAGAATTTTCCTCACTCAACCTATGACTAAACTCCATCTCCTCACAGATCTACTTTCACTGAACCACTGGGGCCTCGAGGCATCTGCCAGATGCTTCCACTGCTGCTTCACAACAACAGCGTCGCTTTAAAGGCAAGTGAAGCCTTTACAACCAAGGACATGAGAGCTATCGTTCCATTGAAGCAGACAAGTCCTTTGTCTTTGAGCATTATAAATGGAAATCATTGCTGATAACCCTCCTGATTCTTTAGGGAATTAAAAAAATATATAATTTTAGTATTTTTTTCAGTTATGAAGGATTCTTCATAAAATGAAGAAAATTATGGATAACCCTGAGCATCCTCTTCATCAGAATGTCATGCAATAACCGATACTTCTGCAGATCCGCTAATAAGGACCGCCACCGGAGATCCTTCCTCCCTGCAGCCATCACCGTCTACAGCAACTCGTTGAAGAAACCTCTATGAGTTCCACCAGCATTTAACGTCCCTTTGTGATGAATAAAGCATTTTTGAATTTGAATTATAAACTCCAAGAATACTCATTAAATGGTGCAAAATACTGTAGGAACTATAATGCACGGGGAAAACGCGGCTCGAGTTTTTATAAAACAATACTGAATGCACAAAATGGATAATCAAGTGATCCATACATTGGCAACGATCCCCATTACCTGGAAAATTGTCTGATGGACAGTTCACCGCCCAGCCCCGTCAGACATGTTCACCCAAAGCGCTCGTCTTTACAGAGACTTTTATTATTGGAAGTGCCCGCAGGCGGTGTGATCTCTGACTGCAAAGATTTACAGTAGAGGAGCAGAGGAGGGCAGATATTAAGCATCTCTTGGCTGGATTGTTTTTCAGCAGTAAAGCCATGACCTGCGCTACACGTGCAGCTTCAAACTCCCATGTTGCTGCTGCCATGCATCCACCCTTCATTTGAACTCTGAGACATTCTGCGTCCCCCCCCCCCCCCAATCTTCAGTTTGCAGACAGATGAGAAACAACTACTGCTGCGCTGCTGTAACTCCCTTTCTGGCTGGGCCCCTGCAGGCAGTTTTGACTTACATTCCTCCAGGCTGCACCCCCACCTCTGCTCAATCTGCTCCCAAGGCTCTCAGTAACTGCCTGTATCCACTTCAAAACGCTGTTGCTGCTCTTCATGGCTACAAAGAAAGCCCCTTACCCTCCCACCTCTCAGCCATGCTTCAGCTCACACTAAACCTGCTGGTGCGCGTTGCTGACCCGACCGTCCCTTTAACTCCTTCAAGAGTCCTCCCTGCAGTGGGTCACTGTACACATCTAAAACCTTGGGACAGCTGCACAGCCCAACGCCCTCTCTTCCTGCGTGCATGTAGTGACAACCCTCTTTGAACATGAAACGCCACCTCAATGGGAAGTATTCATTGCCCAGAAACTGTCCGTTGACTGGAATTAGGTGAGTTTTCCGTATAAATGGGTACGATTGGTGGTGAACTGCCACTCGTCTGCAAAAGAAACATTTAAAAAGCATAAGCGGGTCGCACTGATAAGACTCTTAAGTGTTGATGTTGTTACTGAGTGAAAGAAAAAAAAAAAAACTTCAGTATTTCCAGCAACGTAGTCCGTGAAACGGCAAATGAGAGAACCTTCTAGGAGGGGAAACTAACTCGGAGGCATGTTGGCTGGTTGACATCGGCAGATAAGAGGAAGCTAAACACATTACAGCACAGTTGCTCCATTTAATCATTGCTGAAGGGCCCAGTTCTATCGATAACAGAACATTTTGGATTAGGAGATGTACGCAGTCTTTCGGCAACCTCACAGGGAATACACATGCGAGCTCCCAGGAGTGATGCTAACGGCTCTATACTATAATACTAGATGCCAAAAACAGCTTTCATTTTCAAATCTGTCATTTCTCTCTCTCTATAATATATAAATTACTATTCATGTCACAAAAGGTTGTTTGAAGCTATGTTATAATTATAATAAATTAAGTATTTAATAATCAAAACCGTAACAGTAAGCTTTTTTTCTCTTAAGGATTATAGGAGCAAATTTATAATGTGAAACAACCCTGTGAGTCCCATAAACTGTACAAAAATCTTAAATATGAAAGAAAAATGCGAACACTAACTTTTTCCTACCTACCCTTAAGGGACAAATTACCATCATATGACTTTTCAGGGTCATGATTTATTTTGCCTTTATGTTTTAGGAAAACAGTACAGTAAAATAGTTATTTGTTGGGAATGGATCTTGTAGAAAACAACTGTACTTTAACATGTCTAGGTGTAGGCCTGCATAAAAACAAAAACTAAGCTAAAAGCTGTCATGTACAAAGGTAAATAAGACTTTATTTCTTGCTTTCTAAAGATAATTTTGTCCCATTATCTGGAGGATTTTACTTCGTGTGTGATTTTCCGTGAAGCAAAGAGAGCCGTGTACCTTTCAGCATAAAAAAAACCATTTATGATATTAACTGTAAATATGAACACAGAACAAAAAAAACGATTTAGTGTAATTTATTTTATATATAGTTCCCACAGAGAAATAAACAATGGCTAAAACTGGCACTGGCAAGTCAAAGCTGCAGATATTAGTAATCAAAAATACGCCAATAATTTCTTCACCACAATTTACAAATAACTTTCCAATCTGTACGCCATTTTCCTAATCAAACTCACTGCTATGTTCACGAAATGTAAAAACACGAAGAGCGTCCATCAAGCTGCTCCTGCTGTACTCATTCCTGCACCAAACAACTCTAGAGATGGGAAAACGCACAATGTGTGAAAATTGCAGGATTCATACCATTCCAACTTCAACGGCAAATGTTGCATCAATCATGCATTTAATATTCCCGTAACATTTCACTTGTGGATCCTGCAGAACACAGATGGGAGACATGGGCTATATTGCCCTTTTTTTTTTTTTTTTTTTTTTATATAAATAAAGGGCCCCCTTGTTGCCAAGGAAACAGCCCCCTCGTTCTCCCCTCCATGAAGTCAAGACATGTCACAAAGTGGCAGACACTTTGTGGGCTCTTAGTTAATAATTCAGAGATAAATACACGGTTTTGTGCTGAAAACAGGTGCCAGAATGTCAGGGGGCTTTGGAGGAAGTAACCCTGCAGGAAAAAAAATTAAAAAATAAAAGAATGAATGAGGGATTTTTCAAGGAAGGTGAATGTTCCACACCTTTCAGCCTTGTAAGGAGCTACAAAAGCGCCCCGCCCCCTTGGATACGGGCTCTAAATCCAAATTCAAACCCTGCGTTGTGAGACGTTTTTATACCGTGATGGAGAGAAAGTAAAAAAGTCAGGGGGGGATTGTAAAGGAGCAAAAAGCCAAGGCTCAATAGGAATCTGCAGCATTGTCCCGACATAGAAGTGAGTTTGCCCCTGAGGGTGACATTCTGCCAGGTCAAAGGTCAGAATGGCAGGGGGTGCATACTTCTCTCCCAGTGGTGCTTAGATCAGTCTGCCTACCCCCACAATGTGCTTTCGCTCGCTTGTAATCTGGTGGTTCTGGACAAGAGCAACATGTAAACCTGCTACACAAACACACAATGTCAACACTAATGTGGAAAAACTTTTGATTTTGTTTTCTTTAATCCATGCTAAACCAACAGTAACCACTCACCCGCCACAAGAATGCGTTACGTTAAACACCACTTGATCCAAGGAGAGCAAAATGAAGAAAAAACTGTCTGGTAGGAATCAGTGTGATTATCATGTGATCCCAGGCATCTGTTTCACATGTGATCCATTTGTTAAGATGCCTGATGTGTTGTTTAACCCACTCCTCACTTTTTATTTAGATCCAACCAATCCAATTTTACCTAAACGTGCAAAGAAGGGGCACGGCTGTTAGAAACTGGTTATACTGTGATTGTTTTTGTAGTTCCTTACAAAAGTATTCCAGCCTCTCCAACGTTTTCACATTTTATAATGTCAGAACTACAACCCTCAATGCATATTTTATGTGACGGACCAGAAGAACATTGTGCATAACTCAGAAGTAGAAGGAAGACATTGCTTGATTTTCAAATTTCTTTACAAATAAATACATCTGAAAAGTGTGGTATGCACTTGTTTTAACTACCCTTTTCTCTTATCCTATTAACTATAATACAGTGCAACCAATCATCTTGAAAATGCACCAAAAACAAGTCAACAGAGTGGTGATGAAGTTTAAAGCAGATATAGCTTAAAAAACAAATACATATGTCAAGCTTTGACCATCTCACGAGCCGTTTGCTTCATTATCCAAAAACAGAAAGTGTATAGCACAAAGAAACCGCCAAGGGGCAAGAGATACAAATCTGTTGACAGTAAAATCTTTAGCCGTGCCATGCACAAAAATGGCCTTTATGGCAGAGTGACAAGAATCCAGCCATTGTTTAAAAAAGCTATAAGAAGTGCCGTTTAAAATTCCCAGCAAGCCATTTCTACAGCAAACATGTGGCAGACGGTGATTTGGGCCCGATGACACTTAAACTGAACTGCTTGGCCTACATGCAAAACACTGAAAATTATTTTCATGCACAGAAACAGGATGGGAGCAGCATCATGCTGTGGGGATTTTCTCATTTTGAATACCATGAATCCTTTCCCTTCCTCTTCACAATTACACCCCCGCTAAAAAAAAAAAAAAAGGAGTTGTGGCTTCATCTTGACAAAATTTAAAAATATTTAAGGGGTGTGAATACTTTCTGCAGGAAACCGGATCTAAAAATCCTCCATCATGCAATGCAATTCTCAGAATGTTTTGCGGAGTAAAACATTCAGCTTTTTCTCTTCCTAGTGCAAGGCGTCGTTGCTTCTGTCTTTAATCTCCAATCTCTGCTGGTCAATTATTAAACTCTGTCTATAGTAATGATTCACCTCCTGATGCAGTGTTTAAAGCCTGCTGCACAAACGCTGAATCCTGATTTCCAAGGTGGTTTTAACTCTGCTATCAGCCTACACTTCATCAGGTCAGGGTCTGCAGGCTCTGACAGACAGGCAGATATAGAAGATAGAAAGCTGGTCTGACTCTGGACCAGCTCAGGCAGTTACCTTACAGTGACCCCTCTGTAATGGCTAATACAGCCAACTCATGACTTGGAAAGAAAGGTACTTTTTCTTCATAAGCTTATCTTTTGCACATTGTGTGCCAAAAATGTAATAAGATGCCCTGTCCACTGCAATCAAATACATTAGGAATTCTCGTTCTGCAGCCAAGGGAAATACATTGCAAGTCCTATTTAAGAAAAAAAAGGGATAAAACTAAAAAAAAAAAAAAAAAAAACAGTAACTAAGTAAAGACTGAAACTAAACAGGAAGGGAAGAAAAAAAAACCAGTAAGTATTTTTCCTGCACATCAGCAAGTCTTTAGTCTTTACTTTTAGCACAATGTAGCAAATTTAACAGCTTATTGTCACATGAGTTTGAAATGGGGAAAGCAGTTTCAGTTATATACTTTTTCTGGCATAGTTCAGTCTAAATTGGATGTTTTAATGTCATTGATAAAAGAGCCAGATTTCCAAAAGGCTGTCTACATTTCCAAATCCAGAATGTACCATGAAAGGCAGTGCTGAACAACTCTAAAGGGAAAAAAAGAGCATTTTTTTGTCTGCAAAACAATTAACCTTCCTGTTATCTGCTGAAAGTCTAGCTCTTTCTTGGAGCTTTAACAAACAGGTGACATGGTTAAATAAAGCTTGTTTTAAAACAGCCTCTTACAGTTTTTTTTTCCTTTCTCCAACTTCCTTTGCCAAAAAGCAGTCACATGTTAAACATCTTAAACTGTCTTCAGCATCTTACATTAGCATTAATAAAATAGCCGTCTTCCTGTGTCATCTCAAGATAAGCTATATCCTTAGCTCTGCAATTTAAGATAAGAAATTCCTTTATTGTCACACAATGGGCAAATCCAGATTTACAAAAGCCTGCCGATGTTTTTTCATTCAGTGTTCTGACAGGATAAAATGCAGCAACTTTATTGCACTTTGTTTAGCCTTTATGTTATCTTGACATTTCATATAAAATACAATAATGTTAAATAGATTGTTGCAATCATTTGCTTCCTTTAACCTAATTTTTAAACCACAGATACCAAAAAGTAGAGGATGGTGCACAACAACTTTGCCTATATGTAGAGCGCTGGATGGATTTGAAAACCCTGCATGATGATCGAGCTCAGCCATTTTGAGATTTCCCTCAGGAAGCTTCTATATGCTACAAATTACAATCTCAACAGCACGCTCAGAAAGCACACAGGATTCGGGATCTCTGGGGTTCGACCTACATAATGTGAATTGGCAGAGTGATCTGTAATGTAAGAGTTTGTGCAGGATTTTTGATTTTTTTTTTTGCTTAATGTGGGTGAAAAGTAGTGAACACGGTCAGCAGCAACGCTCAAGTATCGTTTAACAATGGTCAGTTAGTACTAACTGACCCAAAGGGTGCCAAATATCATCCCCGTACCCCTACACCACTGAGCTTTTTATAATAGGTTAACTAGACCCATGCTTCATGTTGCTAATGTCAAATTTTGAATGTACCATCAGAAGTTGCAGCTGATAGAGACTCATCGGACAAGGTCATGTTTTTTTAATCCGTTATTGTCCAATTTCTGTTCACATTTTAATATCTAACGGCATTAAACCACATCTACATCATCTCTAAAGTGCCAGAAAGTAATTCCATTAATTATCACAAAAATAGAATACATAATTTAACATAAATATTCAAGTTCAGTTTTTAGTTATCAAAATATTATGTCTGTATTATTATTTTACTTTACTCGTTAAGATATTTCACATCTAATGTCAAATTCGGAATGTACCGTCTTAAGTGGCATTTTGAGTCTTCTTCCCTCAGTATCAGCATCTACACTGAAGAGTGCTTTCCTCAAACCAACCAACCTGGTAGTGCTTTGTTTGGTGCATTCACTGTCCAGAAAAAAATTTGAGTCTTATGGGTCAGTTGCCAGCCAATTTCTTGAAGAACCCCCCCCCAAAAAAAACAAGGACGAGTTTAAGTTGACACGTACAAACCGGCTCATTAAGAAAACTAAGTGTAACTGTAAAAAGCATCAAAATGATTAATATTTTGTTAAAATAAATCTCTGAATAAACAGATTTCAAAAACAAAGCTTTCACAATCAGCTGAAATTATTAAAACCTCTGCCTTTATTTAAATAATCATTTAGCCTCATCAGGCCTGTGCAGTAGCCATCACAATATCAAATAATAAACACATTAAACTAAGCCTACAGGCATTTTTTCCCCTTTTTCTTGCTGTTCAATTAGTTGCACTCCTAAAAAAAAACAGGACCTCTGCAGCTGTGCATCAATTCCAGCCATTACTGTTTCTCTGGTACCCAGATTTCCTGGAGTACTTGTGGCAGGGGAGGATGTGTGTGTGTGTGTGTGTGTGTGTGTGTGTGTGTGTGTGTGTGTGTGTGTTCAGAGTGGCGTGGGGGAGGTGTTTGGTGATTTAGACAGCATCCCTGTTGTGACCTCTGTTTGCCCCCTGCATTTAAGCACCCGCCGCTCCTCCATTTCCTTCCCTCACCGGAGCCCTGAAAAGTCTGCCAGAGCGTAATCCCCAAACCCATCACAACAACACATTAATATTTATGAACATTTGAAGGAACCATTTCAGACACATTATCAGCGTGCTCAGCATGCATCAGGATCGCTCTGGATCCCAAAGATTTATATTCCATCTAATGAATCTTGAAGAGGCTGAATTAGCTAAACTACACAAAAAGGCAGTTAAAATAATTAAACCAATTTGCAAGGATATTAAAATGTCGACTGTTTAAAGCATTACTCCAGATTACGAGGAGCACAAGCAAAGAGTTATTCAAAAGTATGCTCTTCAAGGAGCTTAATTCTTACCCAAGTCACCCTTGTAGAAGATGAGAAATATTTTTACTTAAAATACAGAAATAATATTTAGATAACTCAAAACTGAACTTCAATATTTGTTATGTTAAATTATGTATTCTATTTTTGTGATCATTTATATAATTACTTTCTGGCACTTTAGAGATGATGTAGATGTGGTTTAATGCCTTTTAGATATTCAAATGTGAACAAAAATTGGATAATAACGGATTAGAAAAACATTACCTTGTCCGATGAGTCTCAGTATCAGCTGCAACCTCGGACGGTACATTCAGAATTTGACTTTAGCGACATGAAGCATGGGTCTAGTTAACCTATTATAAAAAGCTCAGTGGTGTAGGGGTACGGGGATGATTTTTGGCACCCTTTGGGTCAGTTAGTACTAACTGAGCATTGTTAAACGATACTTGAGCGTTGCTGCTGACCGTGTTCACTACTTCTTACCCACAATGAACTCATCTTCTAACAGCTACTTCCAGTAGGATGAAGCACTTTGTCATAAAAACCCAGATCTTCTCAGACTGGTTTCTTAAGCATGACAACGAGTTCATTGTACTCCAGTGAAATGGCCTCCACGGTCACCAGATCTCAACAGAGCACCTGTGGCATGTGGTGGAACATTAGATTGGCATCACGGATGTGCAGCAGACTACTCTGGAGCAACTGTGTGATGCTGTCAAGTCAAAATGGTCCAAAGTCACTCAAGAATATTTACAACGCCTTGTTAAATTGATGCCGTGAGGAATAAAGACACTTCTAAAAAAGGGAAAAGGGTGTTCAACTCTGGTACAAGCAAGGTGCCTGATAGAAAAATAATAATAAAACAACAACAAAGTGTGTGTATAATGGTTGATTGGTGGCAAAAACTGAGCAGCTATCTTGTACCAGGAATATATATTTTCAGAAAACAGGCTGACCAACCTGACTTTTCTGCAGGAGAATGTTTAAGAGAAAAACCCCCGAAGAAAAGCTTTTTCGAAAGATGAAGACAAGAGATGCTTCAAATATGTGCAGCAATAAATGGTTTAGAAATTTATGTTTAAACCATTTATTTCAGGTTCTTGAAAAACATCTACTACAACCCTTGTAGTCTACCTTTTTAGGACACGTCTAATGAAGTGGAGGGCTATTTGAGGTCCTATTATAAGGCAATACCAAGACGAAACTGCATAAACTTCATTATTTATTGTCTAATGAAACGATCATTTCTGATCCACAGCTCCTGAAAGCCAAGCTGCTCATTAGCCAAGTCACATTCAGACCTGCAGTTTCTGGTCACATGGAGACACTTTACATCCACTCATTAACCTGTTTCCTTTTCCAGTCAAACGCTCACTAAAAATCACATCTGTTTGGCTGCAGCTGCAGGCTGGCCCCATGCATTTTAACAGCCAAGCTCTACATCTGGACCTCTGTTGCATCTCTCCCAGCTTCTCCTCCCATCGCCCGCCTTCCCTTAACTTCATGCACGCTTGATTCTCTTACTTATGCTTATTCCATCCCCCCAACATACACACAAAACCTCCATCTTTTTGGCCCGGTTCAAATTTATTTAATCCATATAAAAAGAATTGCACGACCCGGCTTTTAAGTTAAGAATATATCAAGACTGTTTTAAAATAAATCGATCAGCACATAACTTCAGCTGAAAAATCATTTGGATTTGGATTTTTAAAATGGAAATACCTGAAAAATACATTCAGATGAGACAGGCTGGGCTTATATCGGGATCAAGGAGCAGAAAAAGAAATAAAAAGATGTATAAAAAAGTACAAACCTACTCAGGAATACTTTAAAAGACATTGAGTGCAGACCTCAGGAGCTCTGACATAACAGACAACGTCCTCGTTTTGACAGCCGAGTTGTTGAAATGAGGTGCAGATCTCTGCCAGAAGTCCTGAGGCTATATCTCACTTCATAAAAAGGGTCAGATATGTAGCTCAGAGCCAAAAACCCGCTGAACCTCAAATATAAAATGTCCATTTATTTGATAGATGATGCCCAAGGTCAGAACTTCAGGTGCAACAGACAGTTAAATGTATTTCTCCTCTTGAAACTTCCTGCGGCGTTTATTAGGAGATCTAACTGTCCAACCCAGAGGTTACAGAGGAAGAGAGGATTTCCTTCAGGTGTTTGGAAAACCTTAAAAAGGTTTCAATTCAGTGCCGCAAGGTCTCTGTCCTATGATGCTATGGAGGGCGTTGAAAACCTACACAATTCCAACAATTTTTCCATTTGAAAAGACACTGCCAAGCAAAAGTACTGATTTCAAATTCTGTTTAAGTGTGACAAACTGTGAGAAAGTTGAAAGGTAAACCACTTATTGGAATTTTTTGTTATAGATCAAACACAATGTGCCTGTAATTGGTGAAGTTGAAAGAAAAGTATGCAATATTTTCTGATTTCTTATGCATTTAGCTACTTTTACTCTTTTCCCTTTATGATACAAAAAATATCCTAACGTTTGAACATCCTATGGAGCAATATTCAATGCATCATCCAGAAGTGGAAAAATGTGGCACAATTGCAAAAAATACCAAGACATAGCCGTCCACCTAAACCGATCGTCTGGAACGTTTCAATAGAGAAAAACGCCAAAAGGCCCATGGTAACAATATACTCTCGTCAAATGGGACCCAAACTCAGCTTTTTCAGCCTACATTCTCCAACAGAATAAAGGAATACGATCATCAGTACACAAATAAAATCCCAAGGTTTACAAAAACCATACTGCACTCAAAAGTCATGGTTGAGGGACTGTTTCATAAGCCAGAGCGCATTCCAATGATGTGGTGAAAGAAATCTGACAAACTCTTAGCCAATCAATTCAGGGCAAAACAGTGTATAACTAACACTCATTTGGAGAAAGGACTGATTACTGAATACAATAAAATTAATGACACAAAGGATTACCAGACCCTGTTTATATACAGATTTAGGAGGGATTTAAAGCATTAAAAACCAGTAAAATGTGTTTTGGTTTTTAAGTTGCTGACCGAACCCACAGGTGAATGCACATTGGAAAAAAGGTAAATAAGTTTAATAAAAAGTTAAAGTTGTGATGTGGCAAATCAATGTCAAAGAACAAAATCTAAATATATTTTCAGTGTATAAACTAACTTTAGTTCACGAAAATTCTAATTTCCTTATATTCTTCCTATAATCAGATCTATTAATCTAGTGTGTTACGCCGTGCGCTTTTTGCCACAGTCACGCCTGAATTTCCACAACGTGGGACAAAGGTATTTCTTATCTTATCTCTTATAAGATTAAGCCTGGAGGGTCTAACATTGCCATACACACTGAGCTCAAACTCAAAAGTCTAATTGTTCTCTGGAATTAAAACTCCCAAGCCTCAAATCATCTACTTTTATTCGGGAGAGCAAGCCAGTAAATATTCACATTTGACAAGTCCAAACTCGGTTATTCTTGGCAGGGTCGACTGTTTCACACCCCTTTCAGCTCAACTGGGCCAGAATCTGACTGATTTGGAGTTGCGTTCTAAAAAAAAAAAAAAAAAAAAAAAAAAAAAAAAAAAAAAAAAAATCAACCGAGAGGAAGGAAAAAAGTACATATGAAAGTACATAAGAGAAAAAATGTAAACGTTGGATGGGTGTTGGTTGACAGCAAAATCCTACAGACCAAATGTAGGATGCATCAACCACTTTTTGGATCACTGCCTGGCCTACAGCACAGTTAAATGACCATAAACAGTAATGAGAGAAAATGAAGGTAGGTAGAGGTACTAAAGGTGCATGAGACATGCCTCTGCTGGCACCTGAAACAATCTGGAGATGCAGCGGCATACTTGACAGCGAGGGAAAGAAAAGCAAAACCGAAACGGGAGCCTCCGCATGACAGCTGGCATACTGTGAAATACATTTTGTATCACTTTTACACAAAGCGCTAAGTGTTACTCTTGTCATTTCCTGCTAGATCCCAAACACAACAATTCCAGCAAATGTTGCTGCACAAAATTCATTTTGCGGTTTTACGTCGAGGAACTGAGCCAACTCGCAGGAGAAGTCTGTGTTCAGAACAAACATTTTCTGCCGTGGTAAAACTCAAACTAAATATATAAAAGTGGTTTATTGTGCCAGTCTTCACACAAGATTAGCGTGTAACCTTGTGGAAGCACTGCTTAGACCTTAAATGTTGCACGAGTAGCAAAAAATAAAACAATTAAAAATGAAAACACAGCGGCTTGTAAAAAGTATTCATACCGCTTGAAATATATATATTTTTTTTATATAAACACACACACGATAACTAGGAATTCCAGTGTGTTTTGCAGGGATTTACAGAGAATACAGATTTTTGAAGTTCAAGAAAAGTAATAGTTGTAAAAGTTTTCTTTTACACATGAAAGTATGTCATGTTTATTATTTTGCATTCCCCTACGCTGTAAAGCCCCCAAAGAAAATCCAATGGATTCAAACCTAATTTAATTTGAATAAACATACAGCTCTTGTGCATGTTTATTGACATTGAAATGTTCAGAGGTTTGCAGGAGAACATTAGTGAACAAACAGCATCATGATGGCCGAGGAACACACCAGAGAGGCCAGCGATAACGTCGTAGAGAGGTTTAGAGCGGGGCTAGATTGAGAACTGCTCACAACATGGCCTTCCTCCTGAAGTACTCTGGAGAAACTCCAGAAATCCACGGCTCAGGTGGGAGAATCTGTGGAGGGGGACTGTGGAAATTCCTTTATGGAAGGGCAATGTCAAAACAAAGCCACAAGAACGCTCGTTCAAAGTTTGCCACAAACCATGTGCAGCACACATGCGGTACAACACGTTCTGCTCAGATGAGACCAAAAGTCATTTTATTTTAGCATACATACAAAGTTTTGGTGGAAAAGAGGGGACATTATTATGCCGCATTGTTTGGCTCACTTTAAACAAATCAGTTCGTTTCCTCAAATCCTCTAATTAATTTGGGGCAGGTTTGAAATTTCCTCCCAACTCTGGTCCGCTTGAAAACTCGGATCTCCGTTCTCTTGCAAAGGAACCCTGATGTGGTTCATTTACGGTGGGAAATGTAAACGGAGTACCAAAGGAACAAAAGAGAGGAAACGTTCGTTTATGTGTCTAACAAAACTATGTCGTGGTCTATTGCTCTTCCTGTCCATTTCACCTCGGGAATACGCGGCAACATGCTGGCTACCCCGCAAAACTGGTTGCTGTTCATTCTGCATATGTTCCTTTTTGTAACTGTTAGTCCGCGTTCACATTGCAAAAACACAACCAAGCTAAATGTTGGTGGGAATTTCCTTGGCCCTTCCCACCAAATTCAGAACTTTCCTGTTGTGAAAGCGTGTAAACTCCGCTCATCGCGCCCTCCCTGCAGTGAAACACGATGGTAGCAGCATCTCGCTTTTACCGACCATCCCTTTTTTCTTTTTTTTTTGAGACAGGGATTTGAGATTTTAAATTTGTGAAAACCACATATAATCTCCCTTTCGCGTCACAATTGTGCGCCGCATTAGAGTCAGACTGTCGAATACAATCCTGACGAAACACTGACGTTTGTGGTGGTTTCATTGAAAATGTGAATGCCTTCAGAGGACTGTACTGTGAGGGTTTAAAAAAAAGAAAAGAAAAAGAAAACCTGTTGCTGTGAGAGTCAGGAAAACAGCTGAGAAGATCAAAGGGTGGTAAAGCAGACATTCAGACACAGAAAGGCCCAGAGACATTCGAGTCAATTTTCAGGGTCAAGTCACCCTGGTGGAGGGTGGACTGACAGGGCACCGCTCCGGTTCAGAGTTCAAGCCTTTAATAGCTCAGCTGGAACAGCATGACCTTAATGTCAGCCGTTCACGCCTGGCTTCTACACCTCCCCTGATCCGGCCCGACGCCGCCGCCTTTCAAACTGAACTTTTACCAAGAAAACTTTAAAAATCAAACATCCCAACTTCCTACCTTTAGATTTTTTAATCCTCACGGGCTCGGTGAGTGGGATTTACCTTCAAATGCATGTAAAAACCACACAAACCTTTTTCTAAATGGGAAGACCGAGTGTAACAAGCCATCAGGTGTCTGTAACTTGAGCTTTAACTGCATCAAGAAAGTCTCGGGATGAGAGGAAAGGGCCCACTCGGTGCCGTTTGAAATTCAGCTCAAGGCCGACAGGACAGATCTGAGGCCACCCACTGATGCAGGCGGAGGTCACGGGACCTCACAGACCCCCGGCTTCCAACAGACTCCTCTCATATCTTGTTTCAGCCACTCTTTTATAGACAAGAACATAAAAAAAAAAAAAAAAAACACCCGGCACAACCGCTGCAATCAGTCAAACATGTCTTCATTATTTGGCCGCATTTCTGTTGTTGCTTAAGCTTGGACAGATACACGGGACAACGGCTATTCTGTCATGGCGCCATGTGAAAGTTGACATAAACTGTCCTCGCAGAAACAACAGGAAAAATAAAGTGGAGGTGGATGAGTGGTTCATGTTAATGCAGCAAAGGGCTGGCAGGTGA
This sequence comes from Fundulus diaphanus, assembly GCA_037039145.1. NCBI lineage: Eukaryota > Metazoa > Chordata > Actinopteri > Cyprinodontiformes > Fundulidae > Fundulus > Fundulus diaphanus. The sequence goes on from CM073124.1 coordinate 16,541,127, forward strand.
ATTTGTGTACCTCTCAGCACTTACATCACTGCAGCGAGTTGCATCAGCAGCCAAAAACACTGCTCAGACGGAGCATAATGTGGGGGACATGATGCAACTCATGGCTTGGATGCAATGTAACGTTTAAATGTGGATGTGTTCTGATATGATGAAACTACATTCTTGTTAATAGCAAAGGAAAGGGCAAAATGGGTGAGTGTGCTCGAGTTAAAATGCTTGTTAATAAGAACTAACCTTTCTTTGGCCACTAAAAACCACTAAAGTGGTTTCAGCGCTTAGCGTGAGCTGGTGTTAAAAGTCACACACCCAACCTGAGAGCCAACTTGGAAACCCTGTCACTGGGTTTCTATAAGCATCGTCTGCAATGAATGTTTGACCCTCACCCATTCATAGTCTGTATTCTTGTGTAAGATCACTGCAAATGGAGGCAGTTTAACTACACAAATCATATTTATTGCAGTCTCCCGGCAATGAATGCCTCTTTGTAATCAAGTCGAGCATTTATAGCAGTAGGGAAAAAAAACCAAAAAAAAACGTTTTGAAGCCTGCCAAGATTCGGAAAAGTTGAAAGAAAAAACAAAACAAAAAAAAACACTGTGCCGCTTTCACTTCCAAAGATCTGCTCAATTCTTTGATATGAGTAATTGTCTGCCAAATATTTCTTTGTAGTAAACATTAACCAAATCATTTTTTTTCCTATTTGAACGTGTCAAACTTTTGAAACTGACTGTAAGAGTAGGACGTCTGTTTAAGTTCTGCCCATTTAGACCCAATATCTCATGTGACATTGATAGTCTCAGAAGATCAGAGTCCATTGCAGTAGTCACGATGCTTCAGACAATGATGTCGCTTTAAATGCTGATATAAATATATAAATGAAGCAGAAACAACCCGTAAAAATAAAAAAAAACTGCTTAAAGCTTAAGCGAATTTCCATATGTGCTTGTATTTAGAAAACAAAATTTTTTGACAACTAGGCAGGTGGTTAACAGTCTACTTAATAAAAGAGATAAAAAGAAAAAGCTTCCAATTTTTTGAACCATGCACACCATACCATTAAAAACCAACGGTAATACAATGAGAAAACCCTGAAGCATTTTTTCCCCCCCTCAAGCTGGTTTTGGAAAACTTTCCAGGAAACGGTTATAAATGTTTTTCCCAGTCCCCAGATATTTGGCCTGAAAGAGTGAGGCTTTTACTTTTTAGAGCAAAGTTCAGTAAAAGGCTAACGCTAAACTGAACGCTTGCATTGATACAAGTCATGGAAGACCACAACCAATGGCAAATATATGCAAGAGTCAGGAAAAAAATAAATGCCAAACTAATTCAAAAGAAGAAGAGGTTTCAGATGCAGCTCCAAACCAGGGGAAAAGCATCATCGTCAAAACAATCCTTTGTTTTACTCCCAGATGTATTTTTGTTACAGTGGTGCAATACGCCAAAATCCAGCTGAAAGGGAGAAACACACATGGGTGAGTTGAAGCTAATCTTGTGTCTGGGGCAGCTCAAAATCCAATGTGGTTTTTACCCGACATAAAAAAGGTGGCTGCTGTCTGGAGTATGATCGCTCCATCAAAAGTTACTACAAGGGTCTCCACGGAGCCCTCGAATCGCTCAGTCCGTCTGCTGCAAACTATCCATGCAGCGCCTGCATCATTTGTTAGGTCTGAATATAGAACGGAGCAGTCAAAGCAACCTTTGAGACCATACAAGGTGGCAGTGTGCATGGTGGGGTGCGAAGGTGAAAAGGAAACGATGTGGTTACAAAAAATTAGGTCTTTTAATTGATGAATTTCTACCCCAAAACAAAACGTGATTCTTTAGTCTTTTGGCGTCGCCTCATTAGTGAGACAAACGTCCAACACCAACTTGATGATATGCAGCAAAAAAAAAAAAGCTGTTTAAACTTTTAAAACCATTTCAGACTTTGAGATAATATGATATTCTACTTTTTGATTTATGTTTTCATTTAATCCATGTGCAGTTTAGTTCATTATTACAGAGGAAACACTATCATCTGGCTGAGAAACTTGCAGCAGTTCTGCTTATCTGCATGTTGACAGAAACAACACATAAATAAGAATGACGCAGTGAAAAAGTGATCTAAATCTTCTAGGGTTGTGTGAGTGTGCATCACTGGTAGTGCTGTTGCATGCCTTCACCACCCACGTTCTCTCTAGCTCTTCCCAGAACCCTCGGCAGGCACGGGTGCGCTACAGCCGCCACACCCATCCTCTGAAATGCAGTATCAGACAGACAGGTAATGAAGGGGGCGGGGGGGGGGGGGGGGGGGGGGGGGTAGGTAACCTGGCATGCCAGATTGATAATGTGTAGCCCTCTCCGTTCTGCACATCATAAATCTGGGCCTGCTTCAATTGAATCCGTTTGAGGAAAGGAGGGACATTAATCAGAATACTCCCAGCTGATTGGGCAAAGCGACACCTAGTGCTCGCCTACTAATGGTTGCTTTTAGCCAATCACGTTATCAAATGAAAAGAACAGGGGCAATGAGAAACCACAGGACGTTAAACTGGTTAAGGCACTTTGTGCTGTTCTTTCAAAAAACAATGGTGGATTCTGACCAAGCAGATGTGATAGTAGCAGCTAATGCTTATTTCGGTTCGGCCGTGGGCTCAGCAGCTCTTGCTTTCGTCACAGCTGTACGTCTGGCCTTAAGGCATAACACTGCAACGTGATTGGGCCGAACAGTTTTTGGTTCGGTTGAAGCGGGAGCGGTACAAGATGGATTCTCGTGTGTTTGTGAACGCACAAATACAGCGAGAATTCAGCTTGGAGGCTAGGTTAGGGTGTAGGCTTCAGTTAAAATACGGGAAATAGAGTGTCCCGTACAGGACACTTCAATTTGAGCAAGAAATGCAGGAAATCCTGGCTAATATGGGACAGTCGGCAACCCTACCAACGGCATTTTGTGCAAAATTAACTTTGCACGTTACAGAGGATGGCACCGGTTCAGGTGGTAAAACAGATTGATGGTATTCCCCGACTTTGTCAGAACATGTATTGTGTTGTATTTTATATAGCATATTGGAGACTTATTTCACATAGTCAGAGCAGAGTTTTGATCAATTTTAAGTTGGAATTTTTTTTATTATTATTTTGTATATCGTTAGGTTATTAATAGGCGTGTACAATCATGTTTTTGTCTGGTTACAAATGTATTTATTAAATTTTATAATTTGTGTAACCCTTTTTTGATTAGACATGTATTGATTGCATTAACAAAACTAAAAGTAAATAAGTTTAATATAACCTACCTACTGGTTTTTTATGGTTAAATTTGGCAATGAGTGTCCTTTTTTGGCTTGAGCACCTGCCCCCAACATTGCCTAAGCACGTCCCTGGCCTTTGGTATGTCTCCACTTTCTCTTGGTCCTTTTTCTGATGTTTATCAATGGATATAATGTCTGCTTGGTTGGCCACTACCATTATGTCTGTTTCTATCTGGAAGTATATATATATATATATATATATATATATATATATATATATATATATATATATATATATATATATATATATATATATATATATGAGAATTTGTGGGGTATTGTGAAGAAGAAGCTGAAAGACACCAGACCCAACAATGCAAATGAGCTAAAGGCCGCTATAGACCAGTTCACGCGTGACGTCAGCGCTACATCCGGATCTCGGTGCTTGGCAAAAACAGCACTGTTCTCGTCTACTACTGTGACAAAACGGGTGATTTAGAGCGTATTTTTAGTTAGTTTACTTTTGGATTCTAAGCAATGCCTACGACTTGTTGTGCTCCCGGTTGCACACAGAGGCATTCCAAATCGTCGGATGTACGTTTCTGTCGTTTACCGAAGGACAAAGAAAGAAGAAAGAAATGGATATTTTCAATGAAAAGAGCGCAGGCAGACACTCCCAATGGACTGGGGGATCCATCATACCACGACAGAATATGCTGTCTACACTTCATCTCCGGTAAATACAACTTAATTCTGCTCTAGTCATTGTTGTACTTAAATAGCGGCGGAGGGGAGGTGGCGATCGCTACACGGGCCGGAGAAGCGGTAGCAGCAGCCGCTGACTATTCCGGCCCGTGTAGCGATCGCCACCTCCCCTCCCCTCCGCCCGTTCACGGGCGCTAGTACTTCTGTGTTTACGCTGCAATGTCGCCGACACCCCCACCCATTTTAACAAGACAAAAACACCAAAATAATCCGTAGTGAACTATGTTTTTTTTTAACCTACCGGGCGGGTCTTCCTGTCCGACTCCGCGTTCGTATGTTACACAAACATGTCTGAACATCCATCCATCCATCCATGTTCTGACCCGCTTAATCCCTCATGGCGTCGCGGGCATTGCTGGAGCCTATGTCCAGATATAATATAATTGCAGCCGTCCACTGGTTTCATGCTTCCATGCTATCTCGTGTGTACTGGCCTGCGTGTTTATAAGGTAGCTGTATATGTCGCGGTACTGAACGCTTGGCAGCATTTCACAGACTCGCTCCGTCCCTTCAGGCTTTTGCTGTGTGGATCTGGCAATCTGATACCATCAACCATCAACTTAGTCTTAAAACGATCTTGTGATACGTTATCTAAAGAAGAAAAATACGCGGAGAACTCGTCAGTTTCTCTGTTTGCGTCCGCCATTGTGTTCGTCTTTTGCCAACCAGTCCGGCGCGCATGTGCGAAAAACCCGAATCAAAACAATAACAATGAACTGGTCTATAGAAGCATCCTGGGCATCCATAACACCTCAGCAATGCCACAGGCTGATTGCCTCCATGCCACGCCGCATTGATGCAGTAATCTGTGCAAAAGGATTCCCAACCAAGTACTGAGTGCATTAATGGACATTTTCAAATGTTTGATTTTGTTTTGCTGTTATAATTTTTTTTTTTTACTTGGTCTGAGGAAATATTCTAATATTTTGAGATAGGATTTTTGAGTTTTCTTCAGCTGTACGCCATAATCAGCGATATTAAAACAATAAAAGGCTTGCGATATTTCAGTTGATTTGTAATGAATCCAGAATGTATGACATTTCATGTTTTTTAATTGCATTACAGAAAATAAAGAAATTTATCACAATATTCTAATTTTCTGAGACAGTCATATATATATATATATATATATATATATATATATATATATATATATATATATATATATATATATATATATATATATATATATATATATATATATATATATATATATATATATATATATATATATTTTTTTTTTTTTTCCCCACCGGTGACTGCAGCCATACGGCCCCATCTGTTTGGGCCTTATCACCAGGACGGCTTAACGGCTCTTTGGGAAATAATGAGACAGCGTGGCTGTAGACATGTGGGCGTGTGGAATAATAGAAGGAAAAGTGGCAGGTATTCTGTCTGAAAAGCCCCAAAGCTGTGCAGATAGGATAGGATTATGACGAGAATCAAGTCTGTGCTGCCACATTACAGTCTTCATCCTTCTCCCTGCTGGCAGCAGGAGAACAGGAGTCTGCTGCTGCCGCCGCCGCCGCCTGAGCTTGTAGATACGACCAAGATAGAAATCAGGCTGGTATTTTCCTGTCAGCCATCTAGTCACCTCTCCAGCCCTCCATGCCTCCCCTTTCTCCCCAAATGAAGGCTAATGGCATGCACTGAGCAGACTGGAGAGGCAGGGAATGAGGGAGGGAGAGTGAAAAGATGATGGGCTGCACAATAACCAGTCACTCCACATTTAAATGCTCCCCCAGAATACAGAGTAGAAATGGAAAGTGAGGAGGGCTGGACAATATATTCCTGTGTACATCCGTTTTTTTCATGTGGTGGAAAACAGGATTGCGATGCTGATTCTGCTCACAAGTGCAATTTGCCAGAGAGGTATTGTTAAAAATCCTGTTTGAGTTTTTTTTTTTCCTAACCTTAGAGCAAAGTTTTCCTCTTTAGAGAGCTTATATATAGCACAACACAAGCACATCCCCGTGGAAGAATAAGAACAAGTTTGAATATAGGTAGGCCACTGCATCGAATTGATCACGACTGTTAACACCTCAACGCAGAAACTAACTCCAGAAATAGACTGAGTTTTCCCCGAGCTGAGATGAAATCCGCAAACATCTCCTGCTAAAGTTAAAATAACCTTAAAAGTGTAATGCTGTGCATTTCCCACATTTAGAATTATGCATAAATGTTTATTTTTTGATAAGGTTATTGGTGTGAGAGTAGCTGTGAAGTTGAAAAGCATAGCATTACTGTAAGATAAGAACATGCATTCTCTCAAAAAAGTATTTTTTGGACAAATATTTGTGCAAACAACTGAAAAAAAAAAACATTTAAATTAACAGAAATGTAATGAATCTATGAAGTGGTCCATCTGAGCTAAAACTTTTTTTGAAACTTTTTCAAACAGCTCATTGAACAATACTTAATATTTGTGTCCTTAGATCAGGATGAAATCCTTTATATTTTGGCATTTTTGTGAATAGAAGAAAGGGTTTTACAAATCACCAACTGTGTTTAAAAGGTATCCGTTTTTGATGTAAAATAGTATTCTGGTCCAGAATTGTATAGTTCTAAAGGGGTCCTAATGTCAAGAAAGAATAAAACAATGTTACCGTTTTATAATAAAAGGTTTCATAAATCTGAAACTGCACTTTAAACTATTGCTGTTTTCTAGTTCGGGTTTTACTGAATGCAGTCCCAACTAAAAAAATAAATGTCAGCTCCAAGCGTCACACTACAAATTTCAGTAAAAAGTTACAGAAATGTGAAAAAAAAAAAAAAAAAAAAAATAGTCATACTATAAAAAAACCCTACAAACTATGTTTCGCCCAAGAGGAATCTGTCTCATGAAATGCCATCCAGTTGGTGCCATCATGTGACTTTCTGGTGAAATACATTTAATCTATTATGAGCCTTGAATGTGAAGGTGAGTGCTTTAAGGTTGACACTCTGTATCTATGTTTGAGACTCTTATCTTGAATAGGAAGAAGTACTGATGGAGTCTGCTAATTATGACTTTCCTGAAAATAGTGCTGAAATTGTTGCTACAGACCAAATGTTGTGCATCTTTGCATATCCTTGGTAGGATGTTTCATTACAACCATAATATTCTCTGCACTGCCATGTTCTTTAAAAAAAACTGATTATGAACTTTGACAACTTTTTCAAATTACTCCTTTTTAAATGCTTGAAAGGCCGGGCTCCTCAGGTGCTCAGTGACTTTGTGGTTTCCTACAGATGTAGGTTTAAAAACTTGCAGCACGTCCCGCAGGAATTCTTAAGTATATTTTGATAAAACCTCTTTTGATGAAACAGCATTTTCTGTGCGAGCCAATAATATGTGGACTTCTTTACCAGAGAACTTAAAACGGATTCCCTTCATGTTTTTTGGATTAAAACTGAAGCAGTTCAGCTCAAAGGAGCCCATGATTAACAGCCAGCCAGTGATGCTTCTGCGACAGTCCTTTAGTTTCAATGTTTTAGGGCCATTTTAAGGTTTACGTTAGGCATGATATGTATGATATTTTATCTTGCTATGCTGCTTTACCGTCTTTTAAACTATTTTAGGCCCAACTTTGGGAGGTGCATCGAAAATTAGCTTATAGATGTAAAGGTTATAAATGTTTTAGCTTTCAGTATTTATTTATACTTTATGCTTTTCCCCATTCAGTAACTGTAACAGTATGTATTTACGGCGAGGTAGGGAAAGTATTGCTTTTCCTTTTTATATAAATAATCCAATACTGTAACTCCAGGTTAGTATACTATAAAAAATCTCAATCCTTTCCAAGCCATTATAAAGCAATTATAAATATATGCAAAATGATAAATAAATGCAGTTCTGACAGACAAATCAAGGTCTGTGTAAAGAAGACACTAATCTGTAGACATATAGATTTCATGAACCCAGGAAAGGCATAAAATACAGCATAATAAGTGGTGCAATTGTGATTTCTGCATCCACAAACAGGAGCACAAACTGAGATACAATCACATCCTCCTGTTCCAAAGCAGCAGAAAAGGATTCCTCCGGTACGCTTGCTGTGCGTCGCCGTGCTTTGGGCAAGTTTATTTACAAGTACAAGACCTTTCAGAGAAACCCCTGCATCACCTGGAGCATTCAGTCATGCAGGGTGTTGTTACGCTGCAGATGCCGTGGGCCCAGTGCCGAGCGGATCTAATTAAATGCTGTTCCACGTTAACAGGATTGAGTGAACCTACAGATTTCTTCCGGCTCCCTTCCGCCTGTGAGTGGCATTGGTTTTCATGCATACAAGCAGGACAGGAAGAGCTTCCTAGGATCTACACAGATCCCTCCAAAGACACAAGCGAAACTGACATCCGTACATTCGGCCAACCTAAGGGCTTTGTGTCCAAGGGTGGAGCAACACGGCCGCAATGTTACAGTCGGACAATGGACGAGCGGAGAGATTTCCACAGTGAAGCTCGGAGTCTTTATGTGGCTGTGGGGCATTTTTGGAGGTGTAGCCTCTCCTGTCACTCTCATACCTGGACTAATTACAGGTGTCCTCACAAAGCAGCTTCGCGCATTTCTTCTGTTCGCGATCGGAGAATCACATAAAACCCAGAGTCTCCGGCATTTGGCAGCATGTGGAAAATAACAGCAAGCAGGAGACTGCGGTCTGTCAAACACGTGCAGCATCTCAAAGCCTGCACTGTTTTCTAAGAGGCTGGTTTTGTCCCAACTTAAACTACAATCTAAATCTGAGGATCCGACAGGGGGTTTGCTCAATGCGAGCGAAGCAAGCCTCGACAAGCTGCAAAACTCCACATCCGGCACCGTGTGTTAATCATGACGTCACCTTGGCTGCAGTCAAACCAAACCTGCTTCGTTTCAAACATGATTCCATGTCCTGAGCAGAGTTAAACAGCCCAAGTGACCAAAACATGAAATGTGATAATATCTGAGCTGTGAGATATAAACAGTGGCCCAGTGTTCTCAGAGACGGAGGGGGAGTCAGCAGGACAAAGGGCCCCGTTTCTGTTTATGAGCGCACTCACATTTGTTGAAAAGAACCAAACAACTGGTCAAGGACTTTACAATAGGGACTGGACCGGGTTTATTCAGATAATGTCTATAATTTCTTAGAAACACCATGAACGGACCACGCAGCCTGCCATTTTTGCGGATCCACGCCGCCCCCCTCCTACCCCTGCTCACACAAAGCTTTATGGCGCTTAAATATTTCCTCCCATTTCATAAACTACCTTTCCCACTCCCGTAACAGACCACTATGAAAACAGCACGAGGTCAGGCTGCTTCTCCTGTGGGGGGAATTAAACAAGGCATGTGGTGAAAATTCCCAACATAAATAACCCCTACATGTGTATTGCAATAACCAACGTGTAATTAAAGGCGAAAACGTCCGGGTAAAAAGTGTCTGCAAGTTCCCTGAAGGTCTTGGAAGGCATCTCCTCAGGACTTTCACTGTGAAAACGCAGGCAAAGTAAAAATATGTACTGTCTGCTTGTATAGTGGTGCCAAGTGATAAATAATTAATTCGTTGTAAATAATGCTGCATTCGATTTGCCCTGGAGGTTGGAATACGGGAATGACATCGCGCCCCAGTTAAGCTTGTTGTAGTCGCAAGCTGTACAAACCTGAAAACAGGCCAAGTGATTTTAACGAAACAAGCCAAGAGAACAAGACGTTCATCTCCTTTTTATACATTCAAACAGTAATAGAATAAGGTCACAAATAGGCGTGCAGCCCTCTGTATCCCATTTTTACCCATACAAAGCATCAAAAAACAAATAAGACACTGAAATTACTCTCCTAAACCGAGAACTCTCCAAAGCCAACAGAGCCTGGCATCTCCTTCAGCTCGTGAGCAGCTCAATGCTGTGGGTTACCCTCCCACTCGAGTACCTGTAGTGGTTGCAAATCTGTAAATAAGATTTTGTTGACTACTTTTGCACAAACAGCACACCCAAGCCAATTCCACAACTGTTCACCAAGGTCGAGACGGGCTGTTCCGTCCTCTGCGCTGCCGAATTCTGGAGTTAGTATCTGAGAAATCCAACTCTGAGAGCCGAGCTTTGAGGATTGAGTTCGGTCCCAGACGGCGGAGGAATCATTTTGCCCCTGGTTGAAGGTTCTCATCTGATAGAGAAGATTTAGTGAGGTTTTCCACGGAAGCAACCCCCATAATCACTCCTATGCTACTCCCACAAATGCATTTCCCTACAATTTAAGGGGAAATAAGTGGGTCAGACGGTAAAAGATTTATTACAAAGAAGCATCGTTACAACAAAGACAGCAAATTGACAGAAAAAAAAAAAAGTCTTTCCCTTTAAAAAAGCAGCATCGTGTAAGTATTACGTTTAATTTGAGTCAAATGATTTTTCCAGGTCAGAGCATCTCCGTGTGGGCTGCCCTTCTCAAAAACTCGCCTAGTCAACTTGAAAGGGACGGATCTGTTCCTGAATGGGTCATGTGACCTCCAGCGCCGCTTTATGGCAGTCTGAGCTCCCCTTAAACATGAGAGCGAACCTTATGTGCTTCTGCTTTTTGTCATGGTCAAGGTAAGCAAAGAGAGGAGAACTATGTCTGAGGAGGTCAAAAAGAAAAAGCGAGACAGGGATCGCTCCAGAGGAAAAACGAGGGTCGATCTCACAAAAGAATTTGCTTGTTGGTGTTTGATAAAGAGTAATCAGGATGCAATACATGTATACATGTTGCATACATGTCAGAGGCTATATTTTTCAGTTTTCTAGGGGCTAAATGCTAAGCTACCAGGCTAAAAGTTGATGTTGGGCAACAAAACGGATATGATACCTGATCTGACATATTTTGCGACAGTGCAGTGTTGCCAGTGGCCATCAGGGGCACTAAACCTGGACATTACACATCTAGCGCCCCCTAGTGGCTAAAAGTTACGAGGTGCTGCTTGAAAGAAATTTGATCAAAAGGTTTGCTAAATCCCCAAGATGTAGCGTAGCTATTGTGATAACCAAGAGAAAAGCTGATTAAGGCAAATGTAAGTTAGTTGCAACAGATAACTTCACAATATCGTACAAAAACAAAATCCCATTTCCACGTTTTCCCTAAATCAAAGTGAGCCCAGAGTGATGCCGCCATATTTTGCCTTTGAAACAAATTACACAACACAGGGACAATGTAACCCAACAGAAATATAATTTTTTCTTTAAAGAATTCCTCTCTGCATTTTCCTCTGGAGGTGGTCCAAGAATGAAGCTTAGAGATTTAGAAGTACAAGACTCACACCAACAATCTATTCAACGTTATGGTAGATTGGTTAGCCAGACTACGCCAAAATGTACGAGAAAAAACAAAAGCCTCCCCATTTGGAAAATCTGGAGAATGTGATTTGACAACAGTGTTGAACGAAACAATCATTAGGGAAATGATAAAATCCTCACTGAAAAATTTTAAAACCTCTTCTTGAACTCCACAGCCACTGTTGATGCTCATATGTGGAGATACAGTTGTCTGTATTCAGTTTCCTGTTGACTGGTCCTGCTGTCTGTTGGCAGAAATTAACCTGAAGAGGATTTTTTGTTGTTGTCCTGTAGGAGCACAATGTTCACTTGTGTAACCCACCAGATCTGGGTGGTCTGGCGAAGTGAGCAGAAAACGGACCAGTATGGACTGGTTCAGCAAAGACTGGACTTTTGTGTGGGACACTTTATTCCCCCGCCTCCAACTCATTTCTCCCCGTAAGTGAAAAGACAGGAGAGACAATGCCACCGTTTATACTTTTCATTTTTAATGAGCTCCAAACCCAAACCTACCACACTGTTTCTACGACGAATCTCAGTCAGCAATTTTCGAACATAATAGAAAATGAAAAACATTTTTGGCCATTATGGAACGGCGACCGAACACAAAGACAAAAAGGGTCTTGACGCAATTTTGCTTTTATTCCAAAGTCTATTCCCTAATGGCCCACAGAAAAACCAATAAATGCTAATTGGTCCAGGAAACATGAGCTCTTGGCTTGTAATGGCTCTGTGTCTTTCACACACTTGTCAATTTTTTTTTTTACGCATGTCTTTATAAAACCACTGCTTCAACCCTTTAATGAATACACGGCACCCCTCCCTTCTTTAGATCTTTGGATGAGTGAAGTAATTGCCTAAGATTGTTCAGAGTCCACTCGATCATTACAAGCCCACCAGCATAGTCCCTTAGCAACAGAAATCTGCAGCGTGAGAGGGTGATTTTCTGCAACAAAGTGCCATCAAAGACATTTATTTAGTAATGAAAGAGTAACCATCATCTAAGGCCAGGACACAGTCTTAGATGACAGCTGCTTGGGCCTTTAATGGCGTTATGCACATTTACAATAAAATGTGCAAAATGATGCATGATGGATGGATGGATGGGCAAAGGACATGGATGGATCAATGGAGGACAAATGGATGAATAGATGAATTAAACTTTACAGAATGGGTAGGTAACATGGGTGTAAATGATAGAAATATTAATATTTTATACGACCCATTGTCTTTTCTCATGCGACTTAAGACCTGGAAAAAATCCGAATCAAATTCTCTATTCCCCCAGACGTCTCCAAACAGCATAATAATCCTGCACGAATCTTTTCCCAAGCCATCTGTAAGCAGAAACCGGTCAGGAGTTTCCGTCCAATAAAGTAAAATAAAAATAGAAAAACTTAAAAGTACTCTGTGCAGCAAGTTCCTCATCGTTTCCATGGGAATACCTCACAGTCAGAAAAATGTGGTGCTTTATTGAATTAATCCCAAGCAGCTGCTTAATTGCTGCAGTGCTGCGTTCCATTAAGTTAAGATGAGCAGCATGAAACCAGGCTTTAAAAAAAAGGGGACAAAAATACAGCATATATCCTGCTACAAGATCCCCTTTTGATTAATTTAACCTAATATTAGCCTTAACATTCCTGTGTCCAACTGAGGGTAAATTAACTGACCCGTTATATTGATTAGTGAAGAAACACTAATAGCTTGTTTTACTACTTTGGAGTACGTTGATAAATTAACCTAAATGACAATTCATGTAATGTTTAAATTGAAGTCAGTTAAGCAGATTTAGCTGCTTTTCTAAGAGGGATGTTAAAAATTATCAGAAACTACGGCAGGTGTTTTACATCCTAAAAAAATAAATAAAGAAAATACTTCCCGTCTCTTGAGCCTTCAAAGCTTAAACTTTTTTTTTTTTTAAAGCTAACACAATGAAAGAACTTTGACATTACTGGTTTAGAAAAACGTCCACTGAAAAACATTTTTGTTGCAAAAACAGGAGAGCATTCTGACTTGATGCATCTGTTCAAGAATCTCAGACGTGACTTTGCACAGAAAATGTTCCTTTTTGAAGGCAGTGAGAGAGCGAGACATTCTGCAGAAAACAGAAAGGCTGAACAGATTACAGCAGCTTTGAGCCTCTGTTATTGAATACAGACATGCTGGCAGCCTTTAGGACATTTCAGATTTAAAGTGAGAAACTACATTAACTAAAGAAAGCACACACAGACAGATTTTAACTTTGCAAGCCACGGGAACGCTTAAAATGTCCACTCCTAATCCTTTTGTCTTTAAGTTTATAAAACCATGTTTTACTTGCATGTTCTCTATCACACAAACAATTGGATGTTGCCGCCACATATAAATAACATTGATTAATAAACACTAATGGCATGAATGCTAGAAATATTTTGAATGCTGTTAGCTGTAGTTTTCAGAGAAAATTGGCAGCTTTACAAAAATGGCATGAAAAAAAAAGAAATCTCTGATGCATCTCAAAAATATTTTAATAATAAGAAAGTTCTTGATCATATCCACCTCGCTTTAAAACCCCATTTGTTTAGTATTGCCTTCGACTTCTAGTTAAACTGTTAACTGAAACTTTTTAAGTTTGTAGTCCAACTGTTTTTAAAAATCAATATTTGCTTTCATTTTCCTGTTTTCTTTTGTTTAAATTCTTGTACATTTTATCCCAAATGTTTTTTTGTTTGCTTTTATTTTCCTATATTATAAATCATTTAAAACACTTTGTGTAGTCCTTGTACTGAAATGTGCTATACAAATATATTTGCCTTGCTAAAGCAGTTCATTTTGCAACTTTAAAACATTTTATCTCATTTTTGGATCTGTGTATGAAGAGTGAGTAATGTGGACATTGCTAAAGACTGTTTAAAGACAGTGAAGTCAGAATAGGAGCGCGCAGTGGGCTGAATGGGCACTTTCAGTGCAATCAACAGATTTAATGCATTTAAAAAAAGAAATTTAAAAAAAAAAAAAGTGTGGAAATATTATGTCTTGTTGAGTCTGCGTGTTATATGTGTGCATCCTGATCCAGTGTCCTATGGTAACACATGGTGACAAAGATTTGTGATTCTTGATTTATCAGTGGTAACCCCTGGCAGGGAAATGAAGCGCCGGAGCAGCTGTGAAGTACTGATGCTTAACAAGCTCCGTCAAAAGACGGCTTTGCATACATTGAGCAGCACTTTGAGAGCTTACGACGCACCGCTTCGGCCCTCAGGTTTGCATTCCTCCATTTTATCCAAACACACAAAATCCCTCCCATGCATCATCAGAAAACAATAATAAGCTCGTCTTAGGGAATCAAGCAGCCACCTAATGATGATCTCGGTGGAAAGCAAGGCTCCTGCATGCTCCAATTGTTCCTTCGAACTTGCCTTTCAGTCCGTCACTGCCTTTCAAGTGTTCCTGCTGCTCCAGTGCGCTCAGCCTGAGTGACAGACGCTTGTTGCAGCCTGAGCCAGAGGGCAGGAATCACTCTGCAAGGGCTGAAATGAGAAGACCAGCCGATGCACGGTTGGCACGGGGCGCCGTGCCAGAGCTCCATCAAGCAAGGGTCGACTTCCTAAGCAGCATCGTTTCAAGCTCTCAGCACTCGCAGCAGATCAGCGGCCGCCAAAAGCCCGGAACGCCGCTGCGGGGCCCCCAGTCGGCTGGCTCCCCAGCACCCAGCCTTGATCTGCAATTACCACCCGTCACTTGTCATTTCCCCGAAAGAAAAAAAAAAAAAAAAAAAAAAAAAAAAAAAAAAGAGCACTTTAATGCATGAAAGGGTAAATGGGTGAATAATTACATTTTTAATCAAGCTGAAAGAATCTCCCAAACAATGAAATGGGGCAGAGTTACAACAGGCGGTGGAATCATCTCGTTTGAAAGGAAGAGAAAAGATCCACAGACCCCCTGGGGGTTAAGACGCTTCAACCGCTGGGAGACGTTTAACCTTAAGTGCTTCCGATTTGCGAATAAAAAAACACCCACGTCAGGAGGAACCTCTACTGAGACTTTATTAAAATAGAAGCAAACGTAAACCTAAACTGATTTTTACTGCAACACCAACAATGAAATATAGGAACGTAATAAAATAAAACGTTTCTGCTCTCTTCCTTTCTATATCCTGTTAGTCTTTTTGATCTTTATACCAATATCCAACGTTAAACAAAAGCAGATCTCCAATTGACTCAAAAGGCACCAAGTACATAGATCAATAAATTAATATCCCCTTTTTTGTACTCATATACAGACCGTCTCTTTCCATTGTACTTTACTGTGGCTCTCTTTTTCCTTTGTAGGCAATAGTTTGGACTTGTGGAGACAAATTACCATAAAGCTGCTCAAATTTCCCCTTTATATCCCAGTTTGGAAGAGTCAAGTCTAATGAAATATGATGGATATGACAGATGACCTCTGATCAAACCAAAATAACTCCAAGCAATGTCCTGCTGGTGAAATTTATACATAGTAATATAACCACATTTCTGTTTAGTAGATACAAGTAGATTATACAAAATTACTCAAAATCAAAGCTGGTGCATAAAGTCCACAAGTCATTTAGGATATGCAGCATTTTCAGTATGAAGCATCCCGTGGCAAACAGCTCAGTTTTGTACCAGAAAAACTTGTGACAAGAGTTGAAAAAATATTCTGTGCATTTCTGAAGTTGGAAACTTTTAAGAGAATTTATAGGAATTAAATGGAATTTAGGGGAATAAACTTGGAATCTAATCTTGAGTAAAATGTATTATACTAATTCTAATCACGTGCACGTTGCTTATTGCATGGGCATTGAGGCCACGCCCCCTATATTCACATTTCTTTCCTTCATGCACAAACTCTGGGTTTAAAAATGTGGGCTCAATAGAGCAGAGCACAAGACTATTAAAACCACATATTTGGGACCATGGACAACATACAGATAATTTTGGGCAAATATAACTAATAAACATACCTTAAGTTTGGTTACACCATGTATGTGTAACCATGTATGTGTCCCTTTGACAAATGAAAACATAATTTACTTGTGATATTTTGTTTAAATAATCCCCAATTACAACTTTGATCCCCCCCCCCCCCAAACCTGATTTGGAATATTTCCAAAATACCCAAGTAAAATTTTCCACCCCTGGAAAGTTTTATGCCACAAAGCGACAAATGCAAAACACTGAGCAAGTGTCCACTGAAGAACTAAATATATTCATTATTTTTGCAATCAAAACTTCGAGCTAGGAAACTTTTCTTTAGTTAAAAAACAAAACAAAAAAAACAATAGTTTGAGTCAGCTCTAATTGGTTGATGTTGACAACACAGCTGGCTTCCAGGGCTATGCAGGGGTCTCGCTGCAAGAAGCAGGGGGTTTGTAGGGGGCTGTAAAGCGGATTATGAGGGGCCACACTGAGGGGTGCTTTTGTTAAGAGCCTGAGAAAGTGTGCAGGAAGAGTGACACGCAGTCCTGAAGCAAACTCAGAACACACCTTTGTGATTCATAACAGGAACCGTAGATGCTGTGCTCTCAAAGCTCATAAAAATATGCATATTTGAGCAATGCAGTATTGGACCAAACTGCTTAGCATAAATCAGATCAAAGCCTGCTGGAGTCCATCCATTTTTTTTTTCCTCCTGCAGCTGCATTTGGCAGGCTGGGATGACAGAGTGCTACTCATCAGGGAAATAACTGGGTAGGAGAACGCTGCTGAGAGACAAAACCCACCATGTCTGTAAATGCAATTAGAAAAAAGAAAGACCTTGAATTGGAGGCATGACTGATAAATATGTCCTGCTCTTGAAGCACTAGACACAAGACAGAACCTCCTATACCTCTGCCACTGTGCAGGCCAAGTCCGTTTTCTCCTCCAGCTTGACTGTTGAATGTGAAAACCTGCAAAGAAAATAGGTGAAGTTGCTTCCATCTAGATCTGTTTTTTTAATAATTAGAGCTCAGCTGGAATCAAGATGGAGCCACGTTTGTCAAAACAAAACTGAGCAGGTTGTTAGTATATGTTGCTTGACAACTTGAAAAACGGACCAAATCACGATTCTGTCCTGACAACGCAATTTATCTGGCAGTGCAAGCCACAGTTTGTGTAAATATTCAATTGAGATGATATACATCCAGTAATATTTTGGTATATGTGCACACTCACATTTTATAATCGTGATACGGGAGTCATTTTGATTGGCGATGCCAGTTTTTCACATTTAGGGATGCTGATAGCTTGTACAATGGGTGCAATATTATTGTATTTGGTGAAGGGACTGTCAGGAGGGAGCGTGTTTTGTCATTTCAGCAGTTTCTGCCATTTTTCTTTTTGCAAAAGTCCACGCACAGCATCATGACACTCACCAAGAAGGAAGATCACCAAGGTAGAGTCTCATGTTCATTCTTTACATCCATATTGCCGTTAATGGCTGTTAAACCCGTTAGGTTTAAGCCATTGCTCACTAAACTACATCTGATTAAATGATTGCCATCATGGAACAGGAGACAGTATGGTCGGTGATTGGGTGGTTTCCCCATTTTTACTGCTGCTCACAGATGAGCTTCCTTGGCTGCATCCTAGCTCCTGCTCCTAGACCTTTCATGAGGTCAACAGTAAGAACTCCATCATGGGTAGGAAAGGAGTCCGACTGCTGTTCCGATTTCAGACAACCTTTAACTCATACGTCATTATGCAATGGACACACAGTTGGTTGATGAGAGTCAAATCCGGGCCTACAGCCTTCCGAAAAACTAGTCTGAATGACAAAAGGCACACACTATTTTGACAAGCAAAAGACCTAAATATATTTGGTAGATCCCACGTTATGTGCACATGTAAGTGTGCTACATGAATGTGCAGGTCTGGAGCACGTGATGAGTAATAAAATAATACCTGAATAATTACCGGCTGCAGAGGTGGACTCTGTCCAAACCCTTCCACAGTGTCTGTCCACCAAAACCATTTGTTCACCTTTCCACTATATAAGTATATCACCGTCAAATGTTACAGCCATTACTGTACAAAACCATATCTACCAGATCTATGATCCACTTTCATAAAAACAAACCTGGAGCTTCGTTAGACCCTTCATGAATTCTTTCAACAGCAAAGACAAGCAGCTGCAGTTGTGCCGACTGCTCCAGCACACTGCAGTCATTATTTCAGTCCCCATGCTGGCATTCAGCTGCTCACACTTCACCACTGGCAAACATGCACACTCATAAAAAGGGCATGTGATCCTGCTTTTTTTTTTTTTTTTTTGTCTCTCATTCTGTTAACTCAGTGCCAAGCAGACAAATCGCACAAACCCGTCGCCTGCACCGCTACACCCCCAAAACCACCAGCATGTTTCCTTCTGGCTTCCATATAGACAGGCTGACTAGAACAGATCATCATAGAGATCATGACTTGTTATTAGTGTGTGTGTGTACAACGAGTACTAGTAGTGTTAGAAGCTGTTCTAAATCTGGGGTTACATTCACAATTAGCAGAGTGACATCAAAGCTGGGCCTTAACATCAAGAGAAAAAGCCATCTGAGATATTTTAAATGGAATATTATGACACATAATAGCTTCAATTTGAGGATCAAAGATCCTGCGGATCGCTGAAAACACACCCGTTATTTCCGCTTGTTTCATCTCAAGAATTTCAGCTGCAGGATTCTGCTCGGCTGCTTTATTCTGTCTAAAAGGGAAAAAACAAAGAGGGACTGATTAGGAGAAGATTCTAGGACAAAAAAGTACAAAATAGCTCAAACTTTTAGCAGTGGGAAGGGGAAAAAAAAAAAAAGCTTTCAAACTCAACGTGAGGACTGCACTCACCTCATTTATTATTGTGTTGGGAAATATCTCATAGCGAAACCACATTTGGAAGTTGGTATTCTCCACCAAAGGAAGCCTGATAAGACTTCAAAACGTTTACCTCTAAAGTAAATATCTTTCTGAAAGTGAAACAGATTGCACGCTTTTATGACAAACCCTTTTTTTTTTTAATAAGGTTGGACTTTACTGGTTTGTGTACTTGTACTTGCAGCTGAGAGAGAACATCTTTTGCTCACTTTACTATTAAAGTGAGGAGTTTGATGTAAAGTCAGGACCTTTTTTGGTCCTCACTTTTTTCTGGGCTAGGGTACTTTTAGGACTAAGACGTCATGAGGTTTAGATTAGGGTTGGGTATATACTCCCATATTTTGGGTTTAGGGTTCATGTCCTTATCTGAACCCTAAACCCAAGGGTTGAAAATGAACTAAAATCAAGCCTCGGTCCTCAGTTTGGATTTAAAACACGGATGATTTTGTGTGTGTCTGTGCATTTCCACATTGCATTAGAAACATGTTCAGACTGCATAATATATAACAATATCTGTATGAAAATCCAAAGATTTTCAAATATCGTGCAGCCCTAATACATGTGTTAAAGGTTTATCTTTGTTTATTTATTTTGTTATCTTTAAAAGTCCAATCAGGGATTGGAGTTGTGGATGACCAAGTACTATATACTCTTTGTGCAGGTCACCAGATGTAATTTATATCCACATTGTTAAACTGCACTGTGCTTGACCACAAAAAACGCCACACAGTACTTTAAATCCCGTCTTACGACAGCTTGCTCACACAATGTGACGTCACCTCTGCTGTTACAAATAATTACGACAGCCGGCTGCAAGCGATCATATGTTTAAGGCTCTTGAGAAACAGCAGTTGTCCAAAACACAAAACCTAAAAATCAGAGATGTGATCAATGAAGTCATTTTCATTTTATTATTGCTTAATATTTCACTGCAGTGCACCCGGTCTCTTATCACTGTCCATGAACTTACACAGGTCGCTGTGTTTCGCACAGAAGTATCCAAAGCTTTGAGGCGGTCCCAGATGTTTGTTTTGGCTCCACTTTCTGACGCAGAGATTGGACAAAGGAAGAGCTTGTTAAACGAAACCAAGACTACACTTCCCTCTTTTCCTGTCCATTTTCCAGAGCGTCATACATTGTCCTGGCCTGCAAACAGCCAGATCCATCGCCTCTGACAACAGCCACCAACAACAGCCTGTTAGAAAGGTTGCTAATTCTGTTCTGATGCCAGTAATTTCCAAGAGTAATTACAGCTTACACTGTGAACGTACCCCCACCCCTCTGGCAGATTTATTCCCCTTCTCACCACAATAAAGTCAAGAGGATTCCTCACACTCCTTCCGCTTCCTGAGCTAAAAACAAATCCAGCTGAAATGTTGGTGCTACAAATGAATCTCTGCAGAACGTTTATCTTATCCACGCGGACAGCGAACACCTGGAGAAACACAGCGGACGGAGGACAAGGGAGTTTATGAAGAAGCTTTTGTTTCTCATAGGGCCTGACCACACAGTGAAGTGGATGGATGAGAGATTATTGCATATGTCTGGTTTTCAGCACTGATGAATGGCCCCTTACAATCTTTGAGGCTTCGGTTTCACCTCTCCCTTTTGGACCGGTGGCATCTATATACATGTTCATCTGAAACAATAATTCTTTAACTTTATTCTCCATTTTTGGTTGCTGTACATACTTCTGGCTCCCGCTGAGTACCATAATTATATGATGGATGAAAAAAAAAAAAAAGGAGGGAAGATGAATAGGTATAAGGTCTTGGCAGAAACTCAGACATTCCTGAAACGAAACCAGCATTTGACTTTCTGCTGCAGTTCCTTGGCTTTCTATTGGGGGGGGGGTGCCTAAAGATATTTAATGGCGTCAGTTTATTATGCTCCAGCTTTAGGAAGAGTAAAAGGAAAAAAAAAGTCAACCCGCTGAGGCTGTCGGAGCGGAACGACCCACCTTCACAGCACACCTGCTATGAAGGATCTAAAAGCAGCCGTGCTGTCAAATGAGCAGGTGGCGAGTGACATGGAGGTGAGAGGTGGAGGACAGAAGTATTTAGTCCACATTTACACACTCGCCTCACTCAACTTGGTCTCCTGATTTAGATTAACACCATGCCGGCTGCAGAATTGCTTTAACAAAAAAAAAAAAAAAAAAAAATATCTTGGGAAGTTCAAGCATTTTTGATCCAACCTAAATTTGAACCTACTATAGGAACGTTCTCATTTCGAAGCTCCAGGCTCCTACTTTTTTCCAAATCATGCAGCATTTAAAATCATAATCAAAAACAGTAGAGGTAATAACATTTATAAAAATAGTCATGGTGAGAGCCAGACTGAAGTACCGGCATCCAATGTAAAGCCTCTCATTCACATTATAAAAAGTCAATCATGTGGGTTTTTACTGAAACTTAAGTGTAAAAACGGAGACAAGTTCAGCACACATCAATGACATTATTGGAAAAAATGTTGAGTTAGAGCCAATTCAAACACTTGCAGGGGGTTGCTGTGAGAAATTAAGAACTAGAAGAAAGGAGTGTAACTATCTTTACAAAATGTGTTATAATTGTATAAGATGGAGTGTTTTCCTAAATTTAAGTAATCTGGGGTAGTTCAGTGTACAGTATATATTTTACTGGAAAGTAGTGTTAGTACGGCTGCTCACTAAATGTACAAACTGCCCAAAAAAAATTCAAGGAATACTTTGAAAACGGCACAACATGTGGGGGTCGCAAGATGATCCATATGATGATCCAAATTCCTCACTTTGCAAAGTTAGAGATGTTTTGATATAGAAAATGTATGTTTTTAATGGCGGAAAAGGAATAGTTCTCCTAAATCTACGACTATTAAACATCAGAAAATATCCACGTTACGAGAATAAAGTCATAATATTAGGTGTACAACAATAAAGATCATTCAAAGTTCTCAGAAAATCACTACTATATTCTCACAACTTTATGACTTTTTTCTCAGAATTTCCATTTAAAAAAAACAAATAACAACCCCGCCCATTGCCAAAAGGGGGTTGCTGGTCTCCACCGCTGTTATTTTGGGGGTCGCAGGCTTAAACGTTTGGGAACTCCTAGTCTAGAAGGATCATTACGACCAAAATCATACTCCATATCCTGTGTGAAAACTTGATAAAAAGATCATTTATTCCCTGCAAAATAGTCATGCTTGTAGTTTTGATCATATCTTGGTAATTAAACTTCTTGCATCCGGTAGGTTTTTGATCTAAAAAACAAAAATGACCGTGGATGACACTAGTACACACTTTAGATGCATGGTATGTTTTGCAACGTTTGCATGATCAACATAAAGCATATGTATTTTGCAGAACAAAAGACTTAAAATGTTTTCCAAAGGAAACATACAAACTTAACTTTGTAAAGTGCCTTGAGATGACATGTTTCATGAATTGGCGCTATATAAATAAATAAATTGAAATGTTATTTTAAAGAGGAGATTTTCGATATAAATAAATAATAAATCATGTACAACTGCAGCTTTACAGCACCGATGGTATGAATTCTCAGTAAATAGTGTTATAGCTTAAAAAAAAAAAACTGCATAGTTTTATATGTTCACACAACAAAGCAGACATTTTACAATAAACGATTAACCACTACCTGTGGAATTTGACTTCTGCAGTGATCAGTATGCGCAACCTGAATAATGACAGTAGCTCAACCTTTAAAAAAAAGCTTCTTGAACAGATTCAACAATGCACCGGCAGGAGAAAATATCCAGTTCCAGCTCTGTTTCCCTAAGCTCTCTTTTCGAGTCCCCACCGCATCTTTAATTGCCTGGACACTCGTCTCCAAAGGGGCTGCTTTCATTCCTCGGTGAAAAGATGAGACCTCTTATGCTCCTTACAACAGGCTTAAGCTGATAAACCCTCTTATTCAACACAGCCGTGGGATCGGTTCTCCGTGCAAACAGACTGGGCAAAAAAGGCTAATCAAAACAATGATTAGCCTCCAACATGGAGGCAGCGCTAAGCCACAGCACAGCTCCGCAGGAGGTCTAAACTCCAAACTGAGACTTTTCTGATAAACTTGTGCTTGAGTACAACATAAGCTGGAAGATGTGCGGAATACATGCGGTGGTGCAATTTTCTGAACAAAGACGTAGCATGGCTGATTTTAAAATGAGACGTGATGGGAGGAAAAAGGAATGAAGCAAGCACCCTAGTTCCCAGGCTCACTACTAGCCCTAACCAATTTTAAAGACAAACTATTTATTTATAAGTATCTTCCAAAGCAAGTTTGCCGTCTGTCTTAGTTCAGTGCAGTGAGTTTTACGCCTCATTTCCACCTCCAGTTACAGCCAGCTTCTCTGCCAATATCGCCATCGCACCTGCTGCTGTGCTTTACACCGACTTCACAGGTGTCTCAGCAGCAAGGTCAAGCTCTGTGCTTCATATGCAGGTGCACTCTAAACAACATGGGAAGAAGGGGAAAAAAAATAAATAAAAAAAATCAATAACTATAAAATGTAAGGCTCCTGGCTGTGTAACATATACATAACATAATCAAGTTTTTAAGAAGGTCAGCCCACACAGACCATCAAGACACACCGGCTACTGCATATTGACATGGAAAATCAAAGAATATATCTCAAATTAGGCTAATATGTAGGTCAAAAGGGGCTTTAAACAAAAAAAAAAAAAGAAAAAAGAAAAAAGTGCAACACTGTACAGCTCAAAACTTTACCGATATTATTGATGGGACAAAGGCAGCACAATCAATGAAGTGTGAGCCCCTTTTTGTATTGAGTCAAAGAGACAGTTCAATGCTATTAAAAAACAAAACTGATGTTATCCACTGAAGTACACAAAAATTTTTTGGAGTGATTTTAATTCTGTTTCTGGGTGTTAGCACCCAGCAAGAATTGCCATTTATCCACCCTCTACAAAAAAATGACTGAAGTCAAGTTTATACCTGGGAACTACCATTTAAAACCGAGGACAGTTACGTTTTGCATGGAGTCTGGAGAAAAATTACAGAGAAAAGACTTTACTATGATAAAATCACCTTTCAGATGAAAGGGAGGAAACAAACCACATTTTTTGCTTGTTCGAAACAAAACTGAAGAACAACAGTCACAGATTAGCTAGCCTGAAACGTCACCAAGCATTGTTGTTAACGTAAGGCTAACATTGCTAATAAGTTAAGTAATCGTTCATAATTACTCTGTAAAATAGACAACTAACAAATAGCTGGCTACTGTGACGGTTGCGTAATAAGCTAGCTTTTACTTTCACCTTAAAACTTTACAGGTTATCTGCAGTGA
Organism: Fundulus diaphanus; assembly: GCA_037039145.1. NCBI lineage: Eukaryota > Metazoa > Chordata > Actinopteri > Cyprinodontiformes > Fundulidae > Fundulus > Fundulus diaphanus. Next base: position 16,565,524 of record CM073124.1, read on the forward strand.
GCAAGTACAAAATACAATACATTTAGCTTCGTTATATTCTGTACCACTAAAACCCAAGAACCTCAATGTAAAAATGTTAAAATGATGCACAACTCATATGAAGTAATTAGCATTTAGAATAACCTGCACCTTAATGTTTCAGGTAACTTCAGCTGATAAGCATAAACCAATTACTCGGTAACAAAAATTCACCTGCAGCAACACTAATGAGGCACCATGAACGAATTTAGAGGCTTCGCTACGGCACTGTTATTTGTTGTCTAGGTTAGCTGGCCACCACTGACCCCGATTAATAGCACAAACATATTATCCCAACAGTCATGTGACACACAGTCAGTATACGAACAGTTTAATTTGTAGATTTAACTATTTAACGGAGTGTTTTTGGAACCTTGTCGGATGATGCTGTTAAAACAAACCCAATAAACCCAGCTGCAGATGTGTCTGCATATTTAAACTTGTAACTGAAATAGCAACACACTAAATGAGCCAAATTCAAGTGTGCTTGTTTGTGCGTACAGTCTCCACGAGGAGCGAGGAACTATGTGCGCGTGCAAATTATTCCAATTGACTCTCTGCTTATTAGAAAAAAAAAAATAATGATCCATCTACAGGCCAGGAGATATGCTTCAACAAGACTCCCCTCCGTTTTTCCTCCACTTTCTCACAATGCAACGTACCAATTTAGCAAGGACAGCATTTAAATAATCCTCATAGTCCTGGAACTCAGTCAAGTTGCTGAGCTGCAACAACAACAACAAAAAAAATACATTTACTAAAGCTTATACACTTAGCTGTTGCTGCAGCTTTTAAAAGAAACGTAGCTGCTCTACGACAACCAACTTAAAGTGCTGATTCAGTATTTAGACTTTTAGCGAAGCCGAGTGACGTGACATGTGACCTTATTAAAAATACAAACTATTATGTGCTGCCTCCTCATCCTGCCGAAGATTAACAGCTTGTTGTAAACGAGGCATCTGTCTGACAGCAAACCGAGGCTCAACCATCAGTAAAAACCAACTAATCCGCATTATGGGGGGGGGATCAACATCAAAAACGGGACATGAACATAAGCTCCCAGTAACACAGACGATGGAGCAAGAGACATATATGGAGCAGCTGTTTAGAATTAAGAGGGAGACTGGATCTAATGTCACAGTGGAGACAGAACACAGGAGTACAAGCTTCTTTACACTGACCAGGCTATTTCTGGAGTTTAAGACCATTTAGTTTTCTGACTGGCAGGAGCTGACAAGAGGCCTGAGCACATGGTGTCAGACTGCTGCTGGAAGTCATTGTTGGGACCTAGCACACTGAGAGTTAAGTCTGGACGTGTGGCTCATTTCATACATTCAACATCTGACCCTTTTGCAGATTGTATTGAGATTTTAAGAGCATATTGCAGCGTCGCCTGACTTTTGTGCTTCTGTCCTTAGACCCTATGACGGTGGTGTGCAGATTAAATAAAAGAGCAATGTGATTAGTTAAATATGATCGTGTGAGGAGGACCTGCTTGTGTTCATAATGCTGTGCAGGAAATAAAATGAAACTCCCACTTGCTACCACAAGGTAACAGTTTGCACTAGGAATTTAAAAAAGGCCCACTAAGTAACATTTTACCTTAATATATCCCATTCTAAGCCCCAGTGATGGTAATCTAGTGTTTATGAAAAAAGACTGAGGAGTCTGTCATCTCCCCCCTAGCGTCTCTGGCCGAATAACCACACTTGCACATTTCTGTGATCCGACCCGGAGGCGGTCTTGCTGCTCTGTTCTCATTCTTGGTAAGTTAAACAGCTTTACGGCAGCCCGATGCAAGTCCATTGGCATCAATAGCAGTGTTACCAAGTCTGCTTGTTATAAGCAACACCTGGCTTGTTTTTTTCTCAGCCCCTTGTAAATTTCGTTAGTTGCAGGTTGAAGTTTGTTGGGCTTTTTTTTTTTTTTCTTAACCTAGAAGTCTCTTATTTGGGCAACAAATAAGAGACTAGTTCAAGAGCTATAAATAGACCAGCTCCCGCTGCGCTACAGACAGCGAGCGCTGCATTGAACTGGGCTCACTGTGAGCCGGGTCTATCCCCACACACACACACACACACACACACACACACACACACACACACACACACACACACACACACACACACACACACACACACACACACACACACACACACACACACACACACACACACACACACACACACACACACACACACCTCTCTTTCCCTCTGTAGCTGCTGTGAGAGTGACAGTGCGCTGTAGCTGTGGGGGACACGCGGAGGGAAGCAAGTTTACGTGCCATTTTCAAAAGGTCCTGTGGGGGAGCGCCACTCACAAATTACTTAGTATGACTTTAACCAGCAGTACAAAAGACCCTATAGATGGCACCTGTCCTGCCAGGTGTAGATATCAAAGCCACACTAAGTAATGTATCCGATTCTAAGTCCCTATGATGGTAATCCAAGTGTTTGATCTCAAGTGTCATCTCCCCTAGTGTATATGGCCGAAAAAAAAAAAAAAAAAAAAAAAAAAAAAAAAAAAAAAAAATCACACTTGCAACTTTCTGTGATCTGACCCACCAGAGGCGGTCTTGCGGCTCTGTTCTCGTAAGTCCAACAGATTTACAGCAGCCTGATGCAAGGCTATTGGCGTCAATGGCAGTGTTACCAAGTCTGCTTATTATAAGCAACTTCTAGCCTGTTTTTTTTCTTAAACTCCATCGTAAATTCCATGAGTCTCAGGTTGCGGTTTATTGGGCCAGTTCTTGACCGTGATGTCTCTTATTTGTGCAATAACACTAGTTCAAGAGCTATAAATAGACCAGCTCCCACTGCGCTAGACAGCGAGCCGGTGACACCGGCCACTATCCAGCCACATACACACCTCTCTCCCTCTCACCTCCTCCTTGTCCCCGTCACTCTCCTAAATAAATAAGACCTAAAAATGGACTCACCCGTGCATGCAGAGACTTGCAGAGGGGAGCGGGAATTTACGACAGTGCTATTTTCAAAGCATCCTGTAGGGGGAGTCACTCAAAAATGACTTAGTATGGCTTTAAAACACAGATTCAAATCCACAAAAATATACTGCCATACCATTCCCAATGATTAAATTCCCTTTTAATAAGACACCAGAGAATGTGCTGGAAAGATTGGAGCTTTCTCCAGCTGGAAGAAGAATAGACTAAAGGCTTTCACATAATCGGGCGTACTGTCCGCATACTGCAAGCCGTGCAGACTCTCTGCTGACGTTTTTTATTGAGTGTACCTATTGCCTACATTTTTCCCCACACCTGCTAGTGGGACGAAGCGTTGCAATGGATAGTAGCATGTTTGATGAGATAGTTGAGTACTTAGAGCCATTTCTTTTGCAGCAGGCACCCACCGCACACCTGTCAGTGGGGACGTGACGCCACGCAACCTTTGTGACTGCCTGCATGAAGAAGCTCAGTGCATCAAGCTTGGTGTCACATAAGCAGCTTGATGTGAAGACTTCTCCCTGCCGAACAGTTCATCATGTGACTTTGTGTAAGCGATTGTAAAAATTGAGCTCTGCGCATATCCTCACCGTGCGGCGTCCGCCTCGAGTATGCGCGGTCTCCGCTCTGCGGACTCATGTCTACACTATGTGGGAACTGCCCCTCCTCCACGTGATGCTGAGCACTAAAAGTCAGCTGGCTGAAAGAGGGTTTCTACTATTTTTCCATTGTGTAACATGAAGGACAAATCTGCCAGTTGCAAGATATTTTAAGTCACAACCCCCCCCCCCCCCAAAAAAAAACAAAACAAAAACATACAAACTAGGCAGACAGGCACACAAGGTAAATGAGCTCCGCTCGTCATTCTTTGCCGTTTTAAATCTACATTAGATATGGTTGCATTTCATTCCCTTTTAAAATGGCAGTTATTGAGCACAAATAATTGACTTCACTGTACATTGGTTAGTCACCTGTCTGTTTATGCCATTTGAAATGATACAAAACCCATTTTTTTAGTTTAACAAAGCATACAAATAATGATTAGGAGCATAAGCATAAAAAGTCATAATTTTGTAATTCCTTCATTTTGTGCTGGATTAAAATCTACTACCTCTATCTGCAATTAGTAAAAGTCAGAGTGGGCAGGACATGCATCAAATAAAAGTGGAAATCTTTATCGGCCAGGAAAAGCCTGTCTAGTGTTATTTTTAAATGTGGATGCTGACTGTCATAGTTTAACCGCTCAATCAAACTTACATTTTTCAAAAAAACAACTCAGGTTACCAAGTTGTTGAAGCCATTGTCAGTAAGTAGCAATCAATGAACATATTCTTGACACCCAGGCTCTCAGAAAGATAAAGCCATTCTTTTCTATAAAGATCTGCTCTTGCCAGTTGCCTGATTAATCTCCCCTTGCCACAAACTAGTTGAAACAGCATGGCTGGTGCCAGGGTGCCATGCTGCATGCAGAGACACTGGGTCTCTTTGTATGGCAAGCCCATTTCAAGCACGAGCAGGAGCTGCAGGAGCACTTACACTTGGATGAATATGGCAGAGAGGTGGGAGGAGGGGGCTGGCGCGTTCCCGTTTGCATATATATCATTCTGCTTTTACCCACTGAGCAGGGTGGTGGTCACATGGGTGGATTGAGCGAAAACTTGTCACGGCAAAAATGTTAAAACTATGAATAAATGGAAAGTTGGTAGTGCCACTCCCTGATGGGGAGGAAATCCTTCAGGAAAACATATTTTATTGTGCATTAGTGAAAGGGTGGAAAATGTGCAGCGAACCCACCCGACACAGAAGTGCATATCCATCATTTTGTCGCTTTTCATTTGGCTAAAGAAATATGAGCAGTGGTGGTGATGAGGAGGAAACTGGGAAATCACCAAGAGGCAACATTCAATCTAGGGGAGATAACAAAGGGGTAAACCATAGACGGCTGTGGATGGCAGGATGCCCCTGGGGCGACTGTGAGGTTATTATGGTGGAAGGGCTGCTGAGCTGAGCTGAGGGGCAATTACAGACCGAAAGGATCGAGGGGGGGGGGGGGGGGGGAAGGAGGAGGTCCGGGCACGACAGTCCATCCATGAAGGATGGCTGCGAAAAAAAAAAAAACGAGCGACGGATTCAAGACACAGCGGCATTTAAAACATAAAGCCGACCCGGATGATTCTCGCTCCGTCATCCGACAGCCATCTACTTACTCTCATCGAAAAATGAGCTGTACAAACCGCTTTTGTGTCATCACCAGAATCTGGAATCAATATCACACTTAACTTTTTTTTTTTCCTGCTCTGGTTCGGAGGGTTTTACCGTAAATAGGGTACAATCGGTCTGGTTTTGGATAATGTCGGCGAGCGGATGAATCATCGGTTGTTCTCATCCAGAGCTGCAGAGAACACTGTGGCGAATACGTCAACCGTGTCTATTATCTTTAACGTCACTCCGCCATGGAAAGTCCTGCCTGGAAACCACACAGCGTCCAGCAGCAGTCCAACTGGAGAAAGAGGAAAAGTCAGCCTCGGTGTATCGTTCCATTGGTCTGTGGACCACAGACGGAGGTCGCAGTCTTACATCTATTGTGTGAAACATTTTAAGAGCAAGAGAAAAGGAACAGGGGATGATTTTACAAGGCACACTTTGACTCTCAGTGTCTCTCAAAAGTATTCACAGTCCTTGAGTCTTTCCACATTTTGCCCTGTTCTAACCACAAACTTCATTGCATTTTGTTGGGATTCTAGGTGATGGATCAAAAGGGTAGTGAATAATTTTGAAAGTCAACAAAAATACACTTATTTTAGTTTTTTTTTTTTTTTTTTTTTTTTTTACAAATACTAACATCAAAAATTTAGAATATATTTTTGTCCTCATTAGCCAATGCATTGTAAAGCCAATTTATCACCACAGTTACAGCTCCAAGTCTGGCAGTTTAGCAAATCCATTCAATGAACCCCCTACCCCCCCAATTCTTTGCAAAGTATGGTGGCTCATGTTTATTCAGACTGGCTAGAGAGCATCTGTGAACAGGAATTTTAAACTCCTACCACAAAGAATCCCAATTGAACTTTGACATGACCTATTCTAACTGTATGTTAAAGGGGCCTAGTCACGTACCTTTATGAATTTATACACCAGTAGCTCACTAATCTTTGTATGGTTGCACACAAAGGTCTTCCAATTAAATTATCATGCCCTTTTGGCTTATGCCATTTCTGTGTTTTACACTTTGTCTTTGCTCCATTTGTCAGTAAACAAAGCGCTTCTGTGCATATTTACCACAACAAGACCACGTGGTACGAGATTCCACATGGGCCCAATGAGTAAACAAGGAGAAGCAACAGCGTCGAGCCAGTGAGCAACGCCCAGCGGAAAGAAAGAGGTTAAGTAACACTAATGCTGTAGATCAGATCGGGTTTCGACCACGCCAAGCTGTCACTTTTCTGCGAGGCGTAACAGGATGGTCTGCTGGCTCCGACGGTAGCTGCGTCAATTGTCGGCAGCTTGGTTTCCTGATAGTTCTGCGGTACTGCTGGCAGACGGCACAGCAACGTTTATGTCTGCTGATCGTGCACGATGGAAAGTTCTTTTCAGGCTCAAAAAAGACTGAATAAACTATTAGGATGATAGTTTGGCGTATATCGTTTTATATGAAGATGAATATATGGTTTTCTTGTGATTTATCTTCATGGTGTGGGACCAGGTCCTCTTAATGATCCTTGTCCTGGTTGAAGGCACTTTATCAAAACTATGTTTTGTGTCATTGTCCATCTGTATTATGAAATGCCAGCCAAGTTGGATTTGAGCAATGCTCTTCCAGAACTGTGCAAGTTTTTTTTTTTTGCATTTGTATTGTTAATGCTGACCAGTGGCTTGCACCTAGCAACGAACCCTCCGTATTTACTTTCATGCAGCTTTCCCTTTATGGTAGACTTGGAGGCTGATACACCCACCTCCTGGAGATTGTTATGAAAGGGTTTTTCTTCACCATGGAAATGATTCTGGGATCATCTAAACGGTAAATTTATCCACTCCTAATATTGTAGCAACTACTCAGATTTATTTCCATTTTCACAGCTTATGGATGGCTTGTTTCGCATGGAAGGAGAGCTCCATTGACAGCAAGTTTTCTGTTCCTAGCAAAATCTTCCGAATGAAAGCGCCACACCTCAAATCAACTCCCGACCTTTTATCTGCATAATTTATGACATAACGAAGGAATAGCCCACACCCACCCATGAAATAGCTTTTGAGTCAATTGTCAATAACTGCCTTTAATAAGAGGGTGGCAAATGTTAAGGAGCTGAAGCTCCCACACCCTTCATCCACTTGGAATGTGGATACCCCCAAATGAAAGCTGAGAGTCTGAAAATTATGCCCATGTCCATTATATAACTGTAAGTCTCAGTAAAAAAAAAAAAAAAAAAAAAAAAGTTGCAGTTGATTTTATTCAGGGGTATCAGAGTAAGGGGACAAAACAAATGCACGGCCCACTTTTCTGAATGTTAAACTGTAGAAAGTCGTACATCCTTTCCCTTGCACTACTATGGTTTGGTCAGTCAAGTTTGTGCAATGCAATAGAAGCCGGTAAAACCTCAAGGCGCATTTGTACTCCTGCAAGGAAGTCTACGCCTCTGAGCTGCAGTTCTGATGACAGCTCTATCATTGCGGCCTCTTATAACATCACACGTCAACTTGTAAAAAGGCCAACAGTGGTCAGTAAACGAAGACAGCAACTTAAGCTCGCTGGGGTGAGATTTAACAGCTGGCACTGCTAAGCATCCTGAACACTCACACATGCACACGGTGCTGCCGTGCCCTCCAGCGCTTTCATTGCAGCAGGTGTCTGCACCGCACAGTCTTTACATAAGCTCTTGTCAAACATGGCGCACAGATACAAGGCCTCGCAGCTGCACAACAATGGAAGCGAACTCCAGCCCTTTTGCTGCAGCCAGGCATGCACAGCCGGAGTCAAGGTAACGGTTCCTGGAAGGTCGCTTTACAGTCGGAGGCAGACGGTGGGAACAGAGTTCATAAATAGGGATTGTCAAACGTTAGAGCGAATTTACATTGTGATTTAAATACCAGTACCATCACAAGCTCATCCTCAGGCAACAAGGTACACGCTCTCTCGGTGATCTGCATCTACAACCAGTGTTTGGGCTGTTAGGCGCCATTCTGCTGGTGCAGATTGTCAGTAATCCAGGACGTGACAATCAGAGTCAAGTGCATGGTGTGAAGTAACAGGCCAATATGCAAGTTGTAGTCCTTTGTCTCCTCTTGAAACATCACCTTGTAAAAGGAGCAACAATGGCTAGTGAAAGAAAGCAGCACTGTTGCAGGAACTTGCTTAAGTTCTTAATAAGCACCTAGGAATTTAAATTACATTTGTGTTGACCAGAGCCAGGATTAGGGACGAGCACACTTTATGAGTGCTTAGAGGCACTTCAATTAACACAGGGTAGGTTTACAAATGCGCCAGTTGAATGCATATAAAACAACCAATGAATTATTAATAAAAGATTAAATAAAAGGCTTGTTACTGTAAATTTCCAATTGAATTGTTTCAGGTACTCAAGTCTGAGCTGGAGAACATATTTCCTTTACACCATAACTGTAGATGAAGTTCTTGTTCCTGTTTTAGCACAAAACATTAAACTTTATCCCTCTTCCCAGGTCTGTAATAACAACGATGGGATTTACTGACTCCAGAAATGACAATATGCTTGGGGTCCGATTTAACCTAGGGTTGATGAACATTGTAAATAGCAAATAAAGCATAAAAAAAAAAAATCCAGCATATAAGACTAGGAAATAAAAGGTTTGTAAATGCATCACACAGCATATTTTTGATACAATTTTGTTTTGAGTAAAACTTCAGATAAAAAGGAAAAAAAACAGGGGTTCAATGCTCCTACATCAACAAATCTCAATATTTAGCACATGTAAATATTTAATCAAAACTATTTTACACACATATGTTTGAACACATTAATTACAGAAATAAAATATTCTCCAAAATCTGAATTGGCTGATTCATCCAAAATACAGGAAGTTAGTAGTGGCCAATGAAAGGCTGATTTCCCCCCCCCCCAATGCTGCTGCTAATAATAATAATAATAATAATAATAATAGCCGTTTTATGTTCACAGTATGTTTTAATGTAAAGTTTCTACATTAGTAATGTCCGCAACGTGTTATTTTGCTAATATTACTTTGAACTGACGAGGAGAAAGCCTGTGAGAATGCAAAACTAACGAGAGCTGGATCAAAACCCTCTGGATAAAACATTTGAGGCCTTTTTTGAAGCCACCTCTTCTGTCACAGGGTAAGGACTGCGACACACGATGAACACAGAGCAATACAGATTGCAGCAGATCAGTGACATGCTGATGAAAGGCACCCTTAACCTCACTCTCAGGCTGCTGTGCACCATCACTGCCTGGCAGGAGGCCGAGAGAGTGGCCGACCAGAACCGCCACCCAAGAGAATATTACCTGCAATGTGATCCTCCTGATGAGGACTAATTCAGGAAAAACTCAAGTTCATTGCTGAAGACCTGCAGGATTTGAATTCTGCATGAGTCCATGTAGCAATTCTCTGTAAGGGGACATCTGTATGAACGACAGATATCAGTAATGGGCTTTGGCAAAAGGGGTGCTTTGCTGTAGGGCTGGATGATATAGTTTCCATTTTCCCCATCTTTTATTTTGTTTAAATATTTCTACATTTTATTCCAACTGCCTTTTATTCTGTTTTTATTTTCCTATGTTTTAATCATGTAAAGCACTTTGCCTCGTCTTTGTACTGAAATGTGCTTTACAAATAAATGTGCCTTGCCTACAGAAGCAAGAAGCATATCGATAAAATAGAAATCATATTGATCAATAGATTATCAAAAAATTCAAAAACATATGTTAAGTGCAGCTCTGGCCATTTATGCTGTTGCTTAATGACCTATTTTGAAATAAAGAACACTGAATTCAAACAACGCTTCATTTAACCAACTTTTTATCAAAACTGGAAGTCTTAAAGAAAATCACATGCTCTCTGAACTCTTTGAGGGGGTGGAACTTCCTGGGTCTGCGTTTGTGATTGGTTGGGAGGATGTATGACTCTAGTATTAACCTACATGATAGACTGGAATAGAAAAGGAAGGAAAACTGTTCTGTTAAACTTTTTATTGGCCCCTTTTTTCCTTATGAGCCACACGTCTATCAATCAATGTATATTGTTACTGAATTATCGTCCAGCTCTTCTTTGGTGCACAGAAACACTTGTTCTGACCTTATGGACTTTTTAGGTAAAACAAACTGCAAAATATTTCAATACATTAATTGAGGCAGATACAATTAGGCCTTTTATTATTGACCGTTTGTAATAACAGACCCTGAAAGATTCCCAGTTAGCTTCATCCTTCTTCCAGAGAGGTATGAAAATAATTAGCCACTAGAAGAAGCAGATTTCAGATTTTTGTAAAACTTTGACCTGCCCATACAGATTTTGGTTGATTACGAGTTCTCCTTCACATGTTTTACCGATTTAATATAACAAAATATAATAAACAGCATTAAAAATGTTATCCTTGCCTTCTTGCCATGAACAGTCATAAATTACGGTGAGGAGACATTAAGCTCTAGAGCCGCTGCAGCATGGTATGAAAATAGAGATTAGGCGCTAAAAGAGCCACTTCGACTCAACTTTGAGGAGAAATGATCATGTGCTGCCTCACATCATCGTTCCTGGCCATGTTTACTGGGCAGGGGTGGCGAGTGACCGCTCTACATAGACCGGTAATGAACCAATTGTTTTCCAGGACAGGGAGGGGCTGCTGCTCAAAGAGGATAATTAACGAGGATCACTCGGACATGAATCAAGAAAAATACCATTTTGTGCATGATTTTTGATGAAGGAATATCATCATAACATAGCTAAAAGCTCACAACGTTGATTTTGCAAGATATAGGCTTTTTAATATTTTAAAACTAAGACAAAATGAGAAATTTAAACATTTTACAAAATCTTATAAGTAAATAGCAGGGCTGGTGCAGTCAACATTGCAAAAGTCTTAATTTCTCCCTTGAAACTGAAGACCCTTATCTTCACTCTTTGATAACTTCAAACATTTCCAAATCTAACATGTTCCATGATGGAAACAGCTTAATAATCTTCCTTTTGTGTGCTGAAAGTGTTGGTCTCTCCCGCCTTCTCGCAGCCCGAATCGACTACAGCCCTTTGAGTCTTCTTGGTACTGAAAAGTGCTTTAGAAATAAACTTGCCTTACCTTATAGACATAACTTCAAGTTTTGATCACTTAGTAAACCAACTTCTATCCCAAAGATTGCTATCACCACAACCTGGTTGGGTGTTCACTGATCAGAAAAAAAAAAAAAAAAGTCTTATTTTTTTTAGTTTGAGATCAAAACTGAACATTTGTCCGATTTAGGTCACCAGTCATCTCTAGTCATCTCCAGCTCTGTGCTTTATTCATTTACTTCTCCCTTTTTAAGACTGAATTAATACTTCCTGTGGAAATGAGTGGAAGCAAAAGGAGGACAGCCAGTACTGAGAGCAGAGAGTGCAGTCAGAGAATCTGAGGTGGGCGGTGAAGCTCTGGACAAAAGAGAAAAAAAACTCCATCCTTGACCAAGAGATGGGCTCTGCCTGATCCAAGTAAAAACAAAATTCAACAAACAAAAACAGCAACTTCAACTAGATTTAATCTGATTCTGAATCCTAACGTTCACTTTCCGCAAGAGCAGTTCATTCTTTTCTCTTCTGCCGACTTTAGCCTCCCTGACCTGCCAGTATGATTACTGCACACATAAATCCAAAGGGGTGGGGGGGAATAAAAACAACAACACATCTATTCACTTCTGATCTCAGTGCGAGCACTTCCTGGTTTCTTCAAGACAAACAAATCTGTAAACAATAGGCAGCTAATTATGGCTGCAACCAACAATTATGTTCATTTTCATTTAGTCTGTCAATGATTGTCTGATTATTTTTCAGTTAGCCAGCTAATTGTTTTGGCAAGGAACATGTGTAAAAGGGACAAAAAAAAAAAAAAAACATCTATTTTACATGGACTGGAGCTTGGAGCTCATTTCATTTAAACTAAAAGCTACACAAAATACTAGAAGTATGACGAGAAAAGATAAGAATTATCATATGGAAAGTTAACACCAATTTCATTATAGAAATATAGGGACTAGCAAAAGTTCATATTTTGTCAAGTAACAACCACAAGCTTCACTGCAGTCTAGTGGGATTTTATGTGATGGAGCAACTCAAAGCGTGCATATCGTGAAATGAAAAGAAGCAATGCATGGTTTAACAAGTTTTACACACAAATTAAAAAAGTACCCAAGAACTGTGGTTTGTATTTGAGTTTCGATCCCTTTACTCAGATACCCCTAAATAAAATACATTTTGTCAGAAGTCTAATAATTAGTATAAAGGGTCCCTTCTGTGTAATGGAATCTCAGTATAAATGCAGCTGCTCCATAAATAGTTTTTTTTTTTAGAGAAGATTAGAGGATCAATGGCATCATGAAGTCAGGCCAGGGAGAGAGCTGAGAAGTTTAAAGCAAGATTTAGGTTCTAAAGCAAATTTCCCACCTTCACCATCTCAGAGCTCTGTTCAATCTGTCACATGAAAATAAAAATAAAATAAAAAGTATAGCACAACTGCAAACATACCAAGTAGGTCTGTGCGATATTAGTCATATGTGCGATAATATTGGGAAATGATATCGCTTGCTACAAATACAGAAAGAAATGTTAATATCTTTCTGCTAGAGGATGATAGCAAACATAGACCCCAGAAAATCAGTAGTCTATCCAGCTACTAAAAAAAAAAAAAAAAAAAAAAAAAAACACAACCACACACACACAACAGCATAATTTCCATCTCAAACAAGGTTTTACTGAAAAGGTTGCCTCTGTCAGACTTGTGATGTTGTGGCAGTGAAACAACTTAGCAGTAGTTTATCAACTTTACCACCTCTTTAGCTTCTCAAACTTTTTTATGTTGCATTAAGTCAGACATATTAGGGGCACTGAGAGCCTGAATGCAGGATGCTTAAATAACTAGCTAGTACGTACTGCACTCCAGCCGGTTCTTTGCAATATGCACATTGCGATCCCTGATATTGCAATGACGATAAATTTGCGATATATTGTGCAACCCTAATACCAAGGCGTGACCGTCCACCTAAAAAGACAGGTCCAGAGCTGGGCGATATGGACCATAAATAATAGCTCAATATTTTTCGGGCTGAACGCCAATATACGATATTTATCTCGATACGTTTTCTTTTCATACAGCATTATACAAAGGGCATCTATGAGTCTACGCAACAAAGACTATCTCAATATAAACAATACAGTCTCATCTTACATCTTTTTTTTTTTAACATTTATACGTTTAAAAATTCAATATATTGGGTAGCCCTAGCAAAACTTACAGGAAAGCACTCAGAAAAGTATTCAAGAGGCCCATGGTGGTCCACAGCTCATGTAGGAGAATCTGTTAACAAGATGACTATCCAAGATGACCAAAGCACCTTCTTTTGATGAAACCTACACTCTAACTGCCATGTGTAGACAGAGGAGCTTGTCAGAGTCAATGGGAATATGGATGAAGATATATGGGTGGGACAGTACAGTACATGCAGCACTTTTACATTTTCCTTTTGTAAGGAAAGACACCATTTTCCTTCCACTTCACCATCACTTTTGTGTTGGTCTATCACGGGGAAGGAATACTTTTTGCAAGGCAGCGCATTTTAAGGAACAGGCCGATGAATTAGCAGGAGGACGTTTAGTTTCAGCACCTTTACAGATCCGAGCGAGCTAACTGGACAGGACAAAAAGCATAAAGCAGACGCCAACGTCACAGTCACCGCTTTGTGAAGCAGCGATTGACGAGCAGATGAGGCGATCGTTACCAAAAAGGCACCTTTTAGACGCTTATTGTAGTGAAAGAGGAACATTTTGAAACGCCGCTGAATCCCAAACGGACCCAGAACCGCAGGCCTCAGCCAGACAGAGATAGACAGCTGCACTCTGCAACACGAGGCCCAGACAGACAGCGAGCGGACCACCAAGAAGAGCACGAACAATGCCCGTGTTGATGCCACAGATATTTTCCGCTTGCAGTTGGAGCACATAATGACGGCGCACTGTGACGGTGGACACGCTGCACCCCAGACAACAGGCCAACCCACCCCTCTTCCTCCTCCTCCTCCTCCTCCTTCCCCCACGGTCGTCTGAGCCTCATTCAAACCTGGAGTTCATTATGAGGTGTAACGGAAATAATCATTGGCAATCAGAAAGAATTTACAAGACAGCGTTCCAGTCCCAGTCCAGCCTCCACAACACAACAAACAACGGTTAGGAGGTTGCACTGGTTGAAACGAAGCCAGACTGAAAAAGATGCCTCCTTTCTGGCAAATAATGGAGACAAGTGTCCAAAATAAGACATTAGTATTGAAACATTTCAGTCTGAAATGTTTCTACGCTTATATTTTAAGATAATCAGGTCCAAAATACATTTGTATTTCATGCAGTTTATTTTTCTTTTATAAATATAACCCCCAGTACAACGCAATAAGTCACAATGTACTTCCTTTAATTTTTTTATATCCACCTTTTCACTCTGCAAACGTCACAATTCACACACAGTTACATTTCAGTTGCTCCAGGGCCTCTGTTAGCTATACAGCAACGCATGAGACCGGTGCTGTAATCAGGACACTAGCCTGGCCTCCTGCCGCACACACGCAATTCCTGCAACATAATCCTCTGCTCTATTGTTTGCAAAGACTGTCAGCTTCATGCAGCCACCAACATGAACGGGATATATTGACATAGAAAAATGCGTTTGTATGAAAAGTTCAAAATCTATTTGCATGATGTTAGAGGAAACATTTCTAGTTCCATGTGGTCGTTAGAGCTGAAATCAAAGAAACTATGTTTAGCGACCTGCCAAGAAAAAAGGAAAAAAAATAATAATTTTGATGCAGTGAACGTTATTCAAGTGAGCCAACACGATTTAATCCTAAAGCGAAAAGTTACTTTCATGTAATGCGAGCACATCCAGAAAAGCCACACGAAATTTTGTCATCTAAATTGAAGCACAAAATGCGAGAATATGGGCGATGCACCAATCAATCAGCTACAGATTAGAATCAGACCAGTTGCAATTGCTCCTTCATGCACTAAATGAATCAAAACTAAGAACTCCCTCCGTTGTGGTCTAAAACAAATACATCCATCAACAGCATGAGATATGATGCACCTTTTTTAAGATGAGTTAAAAAAAATAAAATAAAAAAAAACAAAAAACAAACACACACACACACACACCACACAAAGGTTAGGGGCATATACTTTGATGCATAGACCGGAAACATCTTGTAATTCCCTCCTTTTCTGTTGGGTGTAATCCAACTACCTCCAACAAAAGAATATTGCAGCACGTAGCTTTTATATGTTGTTGTCCCTGGAAATTAAATAAGTAAATACAATTCAGAGTTAGTCTAAATTGAAAATCAGCTGGTCACACCCCGAATGAAATCAGAAATTGCATGTGCAGGGAAAAGACTGATCGGCTTAACTCTAAAATATATAAAAAACAGAAAAGTGTTTTAAAAAATGTGCAACAAATCCTAAGAGAAAGCTTTTTTTTGTATGGAGGGGGTGGGTAGCACAAAAAAGCTGCAAATACTACTGGCAACACTTCAGGCCTTTTACTATGCAGCAAGCAGAAACCTAAACTTATTCAACAAATAACAAAACTGGCAATAAATTGCAATGATCATTTAAAATATGGCGTTTTGTTTTTTTTACAGTATTCCCCTGGATAAAATCATTAGTGTGTGGAAAGCGGAAAGCCAGGAGGAAGTCCAATGTGTTTCCACTCCTAATAATAACTCAGGAATGTCTGCAGCAGCACATTTATGTCCTGATATAACTCGACAAATTAAAGTCTGGCTTGTTTCAGCAAAATACAATTAGCAAGAGATGGCTTTATGGGGGTACAATTAAAATCAAAGTTAGTGCCAATGATGTTTCCTAATTTTAATTCCTTATTAGATCCTGTGAAATGGATGTCTCAGCAAACATGTTGGATCTGTTTTACTAATAACGTGAGTTTATTTTTAAAGGACTGATGATCTGAAACGATAACTGATTGCAATTATCATTCTGGACTATGGGGTAAAACTAAAGCAGATTAACTCATTAAAAATAAAAGAATCAAACTAAAAACTCCACATATGCTAAAACAGTAAAAGTCGGCGTGTTTTGTTTGCCCACTGGCTCCCAGCTGACCTGCAGCCAGGCAGGTCAGGCTGAGCTGCCCTCCTTTCATCCCCGCAGGCATCCCTTACCTTTTTGTGCCGGTCTTTGAACGGTAACGCAGGCCAGGGCATCTCCTGCAAAAAGTCCTGCCAGTGTTTCTGGTCCTGGTCAGAAGAGACGAAGACGATTTCCAGTTTGTCCTTATGCTCGGACGCCTTCTTGAAGCGGCCGTAGAACTCGCACAGGCTGCCGTTGAACTGCTTGCACGGGGCGTTCAGGCTGCAGCCGAAGAAGAGCCCGACCAGGGAGAGCCTGGCGCCCAGAGACTGCACGTCCACCTCGGCTTTCTCGCTGTTGACGAGCCGCTCCCCGAGCAGACTCACCAGAAACTCCGACATCGCGGCGCTCACAGTCCGACCACACGCACGACCGTTAACCCCCCACCGCTTCAGCCGAGGCTGCTGCGCATTAAACCGCCGCGTTCCGGCCGACACCCAGCACTTCGTCCACCTCCGCCGAGCTGAGGGTTTGTGAGGTGAGCGCCGAGCCCCGAAGACAGGGAGAGGCGTTGCGGTGTGGGCTTCGCCGCTGCTCTGCGCGTCCCTCCGCTCTGAGCGCTGTGCAGGAATGCGCTCCGCTTAAATCTCCCTGACTGCAACAAAGATTACTATATCTGACATGAAACCGCTCTTTTACTCCACTGAATATTGTTGTTTATTTATTTTGTCAAATAAGAGTCCACTTCACCTGCATGTCGTGTGAGGTTTTAATGTGGTGATACCTCAAAAATTAGGCCAAATTAGACTTTGATTGTTTTTAATTCTCAAACTCACGTATTTTATTAATTCAGTTCACGAGTTTTGCGTTTGATCTTAAGCACCCATATCATATTTACTATGAGAAATTATGTCATTGCGCTAATAAGTTTTAAATGAAAAACAATAATAATCTGAATGAATTGTATCTTATTTACCTGAAAGCTGGAGCGAGGCAGTGCCTCCTGAGAGTCTGCTGCCACCTAGCGTTCACAACATGAAATCAACATGTGGGCGTTCTTTGAATCCAGCCTTTTTGTTTTGGGATATTTCACTACTAGTCCTTTGCAAAAAAGCTCAAACTCACACACACAATATTTTAAAAAAAAGAAACAACTGCCCCACATTCTAGTTTATATTTGGGCCCGGACTTTGACTGGGTCTCTCTAACACATTGGAGCTGTGGCTGTGAGTCAGTAAACCTTATTTATAAAGCACTTTTCACAGGATAAAAACCACTAAGTGCTTCACAATAAAAACAACCTGTATGTTTAGAAGCATTGCCACGCTGGAAGGTGAAGCCATGTCCCAGTTTCAAGTTGTTTTCAGTCTCTAACAGGTTTTCTTGTAAGATTACCTGTTTATCTGCATCTATCTGTAGCTCTCCTGTTTAAAGAAAAGCTTCTCCCCACGGCATGATGCTGTCACCATTATGTTTCACCACTGGGATAGTGGGTTTAGGGTGTCCCAGTTAGGTTTCAACCACAAACTGTTTTTCATGTAGACCAGAAAGGACATTTTTTACTCATCTGACTAGAAGACCTTCAGATAAGTGGAGTTCCTAGGCTCCACTTATCTGGAACAAACTTCCAGAAAACTGTAAAAGTGCGGAAAGCCCGAGTTCCTTTAAATCAAGATTAAAAACACATTTGTTTAGGACTGCCGTCGACTGTTCCAGTTAAACTGTTTTACTGAAACATCATTAGTTCCGCTTTATAGTAAAACTGTTTTTAATGTTTGCTTTTAGTTTCTATTTTTCCATGTTCTAATTTGTTTCTACATTTTATTCCTACTTGCTTTTATTCTGTATTTTAATCATGTAAAGCACTTTGCATTGTCTCTGTACTGAAATGTGCTATACAAATAAATTTGCCTTGCCTTCCACCTGTTTAGCGTGTCCCCTACGTGGGTTGTGTGTCAACCTTTAATCGGGTCCTCTTTTGGAGTTCTTCCTGCCACTCTTCATAAGGACAGATTCATGGAGAACCTGACACGTAGCTGTCCAGTCAACGGGTTCTCCGTGGCTATGGATCTCTGCCCCTTCTCTAGAGTTACCACTGGCATCTTAGCAGCTTCGCTTATTGATTTCCTTACCAGACCTGTCAGTTTAACAATACAGATAGATGTCTCAGATTTGTGCCATACTCATTCTACTTTTAGATGCGTTGAACACTGCTGTGTGTGTTAGATGGCCAAGTCTGAGATGTTTTATAATACAATCCTGCTTGACAACTTTATCTCTGACCCATCAGCTGCGTTCCTTGGTTCACTGATGTTCTCTGACAAACTTCTGCAGTCTTCACAGAACAGCCGGATCTATACCGAGATTGCTACGTGATAATTAAGAGACTTCTAAAGGCAACTGCTTGCCCTTGATTTTATTTTGGAGTATCGGAGAGAAGGTGGCTGATTACCATTGCATGCCACATTTTTCCATACACATCCTGAAGTTTGTGGCTGCAGCGTGACCAAATGTCTCTGAGGTGGGTGAACAACTGTTAAGGCACTGTACCTTGAAAAGAACAAGTATCCTTAAGAAACAACAACTGTCTCTGGACAACTTGTAATGCCTTTTATGCTCGCTATGCATCAAGCTGTGCGTGAGGCTTGGTTTGGTGATAGTGACATGAAACGACAGGAGCCAGAACATGAGGTAGGACACTTGAAGGCGTCACCATTTTCATTGGGAATGATTGAAATGACAAGATAGACTCTGAAATTAATACATCGGAGAGCTTAGCCAGAGAAGGCTGGAATAAAGATAGGATGAGATGGAGGCACATGATCCATTCTAGTGACACCTAAAATTACAATTTAATTGTGCAACATCAAGTGTTCTTTTATTCAAGTTCAATTGCAAGGCAATGCAAAATGATCACAATATCAAAAGCTTTTCATATGCAGCACAATATTTGTGGATTGCACAGAAAAATCAGGGAGCCAAAGGCATCCTTTGAAATAAAGAATGAGCAGGAGAGCTGCATACTACGGACTGGTTGTCGTTTTTGTTAATGCGCAGCGGATAATTCATTAGCAATAAATTATACCACTGTCAAAACTGGATGATTCGTAAGTGCTTGAATTAAACAGTGTAAACGGTTAATTAGTGAGGAAATGTTGGCTTTTTTATGAACGATTTAAAAAGCAATGGATGCTTCAGTCTTCAGTGAACATCATCTTCACCAGTTCTGGTTTGAAGCACTCATCCTCCACCAGCTTCTGAGGCTGTAACAAAAAGGTCAATGTTGGCGATTAGCACAGCTCTGATGGCAAGAGGTATCTTTAAGGGAGCATTTGACAATAAATGTAATGGCATGTTGAGTTACTTTCATTCAGGATTTTGGGGGACTCATTGGTGAAGATTAAAATATTAAAACTATTTGCATTCAAGCATCCTCTTACTGTGCCATATCGCAGCAAGGTGGGAACTCCAGTCAGCTTCAGGGTCTTCTTGAAATCATTGTTCGGATCCTTCCAACTAAGGCACAAGATAGACATTACAACACACCTGTTCGAGCAAAACTGAAAAGATATATCAATGTAAACTCTCTAGGGAGAAATGAATAAAAAAAATCAAAATTTGAGCGAAAGAAGATTTTTCTGCCTCCCTCCATTTTTTTGCTCCCAAAAATATTTTAACTTAAACTGATGCAAACATCAATCAGACCATGCGTGGCATCTATCACAAGTCATCTGCATGCAGTGCTTTTTCTCTGTGGCTGTTGAATAAATTATTTGGATACAAAACAGATTCAGACACTGTTTACGAGCAAGTATGTGCTGAATCAAACAAAACAAAAAAATTATTCTAATTTTTCCCAAATGAAATTTCATAAACAAATAACCTCATCTAGGAGATCAAAACTGATTTAGTAAAACAATGATACTGAACTACAAGAAGTACTTTAATTTATATTAATATCTTGTGTTTAATATACACAACAACCTCTTTTTTATGTCACAGTCTGTAACTCTGTTGGTGAAGGGGACATTAGATTTATCTAAATAAAATATTTAATACGTTTTTTCCTGTTTAATGTGTATACACAAAATTAATACCCACAAGACAGGCTGGTTTATCATTATTTTATAACTAACAACAAATATTTACAGGCTTAATAATATTTATACCCAAATTATTTTTGTGGATCATTTATTAACATCGAGTATAATAAAATAAAAAACAATGTGGAATAAAATACTGTTGGCTGAATCTGCATTATGCTATTCTAGATAGATAACGGAAAATGAAACAAAAATAATTGGGGATACTTACTAAGGTCTATCTCCAACTTGACAGTAGATGAAAACGGAGCCCTCAGGAAGATGAGTCAGCTCTCCTCTCACAACCGGCTCAGCTAAAAACAGGCAAAAGCACTTCATGCAACAGTAGCATAAAATATGACACATTATGTTTTTTTCCCATTTATCACAGCAAATTTGGAAAAAAACAACAACAAATCAAGATAGTGTTAAGCAATGATTTATAAAGGATATGGGTGACGGAGGTATTTTTAAGTTACCTTTCACACAATCTGGACACCAGCTTTTTCCCTCAGCGTCTTTATCGCCTGAAAAATATGCAAAAATATCCTTCCCTTTTCTCTCAGACACCGCCTTACTGAACTCATCATATCCGTGCACATTCACTTCTTCATAACGGGCCATCGTTTCACCTGTAGTGGGGGGAAATCTCTTATTTTAACTTCAGCTCTGAGCTACAACTCTCTCACGTTTGAACGCTGAATCTGTCACACACAAAAAATCCGAAGCTCAAGTACCACTTCCGGGTTGGGCAGCGGTTCAAAAGTGACCACTGGCATGCGCATGAGCGTCGACGTGGCCGCCATATTGGAAGTGGCATTTTGATGCCACACACCGCCCTTCATAGTATCCAAAATATAAAATCTGAAAGAGAAGATTTATTATCCGAAATTCACCAAAGCTCATTTAGACTACAACAGCTCTACATTAATGTGAAATGTTGCTGGGTTCCTGCCCATGTAGGTATAAATAGAAATGAGGAAGCAGACAAAATAGCTAAAAAATCAATTAGAACAAATTGTATTATGAGTATACCTTATGGGAAAGGAGAAGCTAAGACAATACGTAATTAAAAAAGAAATGAGGAAAAATGGCAGGATAGGTGGGACACGGATAAAAGTGGAAGGAAATATAGTATGCAGAAATCTATCAATGCCAACGTGTGACTAGATAGAGCCAATTGAGAGGAGAATATTTTGACTAGACTAAGATTTGATCATAATGGATTAAAGAAAACATTGTTTGTACTAGGAAAAAGTAAAACAGATGAACGTTCAGAATGTAAAACAGAAAGTGTAGAACAGCTATTTCTGAATTGTAGGAAATATGATGAAGAAAGGATGAGATTAAAACAAAAGATAAGATCAGGCGGGAAGGGAATGGGATATCAAAGTTTTAATAGGAACAACAGGAGAGTATATATATATATATATATATATATATATATATATATATATATATATATATATATATACTACCAGGCTGGAAAATACTGGTCCTGTGACTATCGAGACAGCCTGAGTTTTTCAGAAACCACTGATTTGCTGGAATTTACCACACAACTACCTCTTACATTTGGTCAAAAAAGAGAAAATATCAAGCCACTTTTTGTGACCGAAAACTTGTATTTGACGTCAGAGTCCCTAGGGGAAATGCAGAATGGTTTGAGAAGAGAAAAAGGCCATAAAGGTGCCCATAAGTAACCACATGTTACAAAAGAATGCCATCTCTGAATGCAGGACTCATCAAACCTTGAAGTGGATTGGCTATGGCAGCAGAAAAATCCATTGGGTGCCACTGAACACTAACAGACTAGAAAATACTGGTCCTGTGACTATGGATTTCAACTGTAATTTGCAATAAATAGGGTCAGAATTTGGCCAAAAAATGTGGTTAGCTATTTTACATTTATGTTTTAAATACATTGTTTCACAATGATTGTGTGCAGTTATGGTTTCGAGATGTTGTACACTTTCATCTTAATGCTCACCATTGACACATGTTAGAGTACATAAAAACATCTCCTCAAAATTAGGTGAATTAGAAACCTTTCTTGGTTCAGAGAAAACCAGGCCACTCCAAATATGGCGGACGCGCTGACGTATACTTTTTACAGGCCATCCAACTCTATCGTGTACTCTTTATTTATTTATTTTCATCAATTTTATTATTTTAATAAATTTGTAAAATTTTACACACGTATTTAAATAACATTGCAATAATCTACTTATTTTTTTTTATTGTTTACAAAATCTTCAAAAAGGTGTTAGTAAAAAAACTACTTCCGCCTGTTGTTGTCATGGCGCCGTTTCAAATTGTTGTCAGGAGGTCGCTGAAACTTAAAATGTTATGCACGATGTATATTTCAGTTTGCAATTCTGCCCGTGGATATATTATCTAACTTCAAACTTAAATAAGTGGTTATAAACGACGGCATAATGTCTGAATCGTCAGTTTTGGGGTTAACGTAATGTAAACAAGATAAATAGAAAGGTAGCGTTAGCTTGCGCATGCTAATAGGTATTAGCAGTAGATTTTCAGTTATTGTTTACAGTTTTTGCCATTGCTTTTGTGGACTCTGTCGCTGCAATGGATGCACAGTTATTGCCGAATGGAACCGCAGTTTCACTGGGGCTTCAAAACCAGAAAAGGAATTGGGTCTCTATAGACTCAAACCGACACGCAAACAATCACGATTCAGCTGCTAGGACGTCCAAAACAAAGGTAAACAAATGTTTAAGCTTTCGAGTGATTTAGCTCAGCCTTATTTCACTAATGCTAATCAAGTAGCCCTGCGACCGATACGTTTCAGCTTAATAAATACGTTCTCATACTGTACAGACCTAATTAGGTGGGGTTAAAATTAAGTTGGCAGTTTTTATTAAAACAAACAAACAAACTCATACAACAGCGAAGCCCTTTTACGTCTCTTTTTTCTGGATGAAATTATGGAAAGCATTTTCACTTAAACTGCAAGGCTGTACAATAAATTGCATCTCAAGAAAATATTGAAATTGAAGACATTTAAGAAGCATTTTGACGAGAAAATGAGGCGATGTTTGCATTGGGTAGAGGCAATATTTACGTGAGCTGAGTGTTAATCATTAAACCATGTATAAGTGTAAGAATGTGAATAGATATAGCTCTGTAGATAAAATGAAATCGATCTGAGTAACTGTGGTTGTTATGTAAAGTTATTTAAACTTCATTAACCTGTATAACTGAGGAAAGGACTTCATGGATTGCATGGTTGTGTGAAACTTGCAGCTTCTGCACAGTAAATTATTAGGTGTGCTTTATTATGATTTGAACAAAAGATGCTTTCAATTTTATAGATCAAAAGCCAAAACTCACTCCAGATATACAAACAACATATATATATATATATATATATATATATATATATATATATATATACAGATCTAAAATATAGTGATAATAGAAACAGTTTAAAGTTACATTTGCTTAGCATATCCCTAACAACACTGCTTGTATTTAACAACGCCATCAATCTTGTTATAGACATAAAGACAGTCGTTAGAAACTAATCTGATAAAACTTATTTTTGTGATTTGACAGTTGCTGTTCAATGAATCCATTCCTCTGAGTGTCATCAACCGTGCCACTCGTGTAGGCCCTCCAGCTCCTATTGTGATAGAGAGACTGCTTCCATGTTCGGAGATGCGGGAGAGTGCGGAGAGCCTTAAAAGCTCCCACAGCTTCACCGTGCTCTCTGAGGAGAGGCTCCAGGCTGCTGTTAAACTGGCCAAGAGAGATCTGAGACGAAGGCACCTCGAGTCACTTGCGAAAAGTTCACCTAAATCTGTCCAGGAGGCTTCTGTCTTTGAAACAAGCGATGTAGAGCTGCTTCAGGTAAACTGACTGAGAACTGATTTTTAAGATTGTTCTTTCTGTGAGTGCTTAGTCTGATTGTTTCTCTTTTGTTTATGCAAAGTCTAAAATGACTATTTCCTTTTCTCTGTAGGAGCTAGCAGCGACTCCAGTAAAGCAGGAACCAAACGTGGAGAAGAGGAAGGCTCAAATTGACGCTAAACAGCGAACATCCAAGAAAACTCCTACTTCTTTCATGCCTCGTGTTGGCCAGTCTCCTCCAACAAGAGACCCTGGTCTATGGCAGATAGAAGCAGGACAACGGGGACATTTAAGCAATGAGATCCGCAAACTGCAGAATGAGCTAGAAACATATATCAGGAAAGTGGAGGAGCTTGCTAATCGAGGTAACGCTTGCGAACAGGTTTGATTTTTAGGTGCAGGGCTACGTGCTGTTGCTAATAAATGTGAGCTGTTACCTGTAAGACGCACTGTGAGTACTTTTAGTTTTAAAGACTAAATCAGCCAAAAAGGAAAACTAGCCGATTGGAATTGACAGGTTTTCCCACGATAGCTCAATGGCTGGACAAATACTGCAAAATCGTATTTATTTCAAATATCAAAGTAATAAACAGAATTTAAAAAGAGGATATCATAGAATTCTATTAATCCTTCACAGGAAATGGCTTTGTTACAAGATGATAATTAAATTTAATTAATTAATTGATAATTAAAAAGCCTAATGGCGTTTGGTAGGAAGGACTTCCTACCAAACGGCCCCCTTTTAATTCTATAAACGTGTCAACCAACAACATGGCCCGGCCGTTATGTGGTTTTAATAAACAGATATAGGTGAGGGGGATGCTTTGATGCATGCATGAGGTTGATCTTCCTTTCTTTTTGGATTCAAAATTACTACCTCCGTCAACGAATGAGCCAAAATTGCAATCAGCTGATCACACCCACCTCAGAGAAAATTGGAAATAAGTTTTAGCCTAGAAAAAGCTGATCGGTGCCTCTGTAAAATAAACTCAGTTAGTGAAGTCGTCTCCACATTTTGTTCATGCTTTTGTACGTTGATCAGGATATTTCTACCTGCAGGGGAAAAACTGGACGAGTCTTTGGAACCTGAAGAGCAAAACAAATTGGAGAGTCGCAGACAGAAACAGGCAGCCCGCTCAGCACGTATCATTTATGTTCTTCAGCAACAGGTATTTATGTTTTGGGTAACGTTATTTAACAGACACACACGTGTTTATTATGTTTTAGCTGCCTTTAGCTGTAAACGTTGTTTTTGGCAGGTTAAAGAGATTCAAGATGACGTTGAAAAACTCAGAAGAGAGAAAATGTGGGAGACGAAAAAGGTACAAGGTTTCCTGACTATTTAAATAACTGGCAGTGATAACACTTGAAGGAATGTGCGATTTTATTCTTTCCCACTTGTCCCTCATGAACAAAAGTGTACCAGTTATGTATAAAAAGCTAACAACAATCCTGAAGCACCACTTCCATGTTTTACTTTTCCATTAGGCCAAAATATGTTTGTTTTTTTAGAATAAACTAAACCAAACTGTCCTCTTCTTGTTTCAGTCTGTTGCTATAAACAGGCTTGCGGCCGCCCACCGTGGTGCTCTCAGGGCCTTACAGGTTATCACCCAGCAGCTTTCAGATCGACCTCATAGCAAGGTGCCCCCTCATTATAAGGAACTGGGCCAGCTGATCCGTCAGCTATCTTTGTGCTCAGCCAAGGTCGAAGGGGACCAAGGTTCAGTTGTGCCGGAGACTGCCCTGGACATCCTGCAGAAGCTAGAGGTAAGGAATGAATATTGTTTCATGTCACAGCCGGTCATTCAGGCTTTGTGGAATAAAATAGCTCAATTAGTCGTCGTCTTTCGAGCCCCTTCGAGCCCAACGGTCAGTTGTTAGTGTAAATTTGTTATTGAAATGAATTTGGCCACACATACACACATATTAACCAGGGGAAATAGTTATAGATTTATGGCCGGCTCACACGGCAGGATAAATCAGCCCGAGCTCCGACCTCAAATCAGGCATATTCAACCTGTTGGATTGTCTTGCCCCGATATCCTAGCGTGTGTGGTGTCCCCCGAGGACTAATGAGCACGCAGCCCGTTAAATGTGACGTGTAGCCAATCAGAAAGGGAGGTCACCTCCATATCATAGTGGAGCAAACGTTTGCTCTGTCTTCACTCCTTTAACCAACGGCTTTTCTTTGTTATGTTTCTTTTTTCTCTGTTAAAATCAGTCCACAAACTATGTCTGTTTATTTACTCTCAACTCACGTTTGATCTTGAAAGGTTTTGCAAGATTTCCCTTCTGACATCTGAAGGATCCCGTCTGACCGAACACCACACGCTGTGCGGGCAAACCTGTTTTATCTACGATATTTTATCGTGACGTGTGGTGTCCCGTAAGGCTTTCAAAATTGTCGGCTGACAATTTTAAAATCATGCCGTGCTAACCAGCCCCTATGAACAACAGATAATAACATCAGAATGTTGTTGCGCCTTCCCTAACTGCTATGACCGCTGAAATTTAAAGTGAATAGAGTTCTTGTCGAAAAGCGTTCTTTATTGCTTTCCAACTTCAATGTCTTTTCTTTCCATTTTTGCTTTTGCAGGTTAAGTTTACGTTCTTATCTGGACACATATTTTGGACCTGTCATTGTCTTAGTATAGTTTTTATAAAATGGTGCGGTTATCTTTGTAGTAAGACGCTTTTTCAGAACTGCCAAATGAAGCAAATGAACTTACATTAGAGGCAATGGTGTAGAATTCAATGAAATATTCACATTTCCTCTGTGCTTTTACCATAGAGGTAGGCTCTGCCATCTTGCCTGGATCTTTATCCCCTGAAATTTAACATTATATGTATTAATAGTGGTGGGGGAGGGATTAGCTTGTTTTTTTTCAGGCAGTAGTCTTTATATGATATCACTGAACTTACACCATAAAAACGTTCTTTCATCATCTCTTAGGGCAGATCTGTTATCAATTACTAAATATTAAATAACCCTTTTCTATTTGTTATTTATAGGCTAAGACATTTATAGCCCACTTTAACTTAATTTTATTTTCCAGGGTTAATAATACGTAGAACTGCACAATATTTGAAAGTCAAGTCGGCCTCCCACTTTTTGCAGAACAATACAAAAGGTTTTAGTGATGTTTAGTGATTTGTAAAACACTAAACACACTTTGTCTATGTTAGACGCGGAACTATATCACGATGTCTCTTCCTTGCGATCCCAAAGCGCTGACTGACAAGTTGATTAAACACATTCATCAGGTGTGCGAACACACGATTCCTTTATCGTCGACACGCCAATCAAGTTTGAGCACTACAAAAATGTAGCAGGTGAGTTCACCTGCTTTCAACCTAAATGGAAGAAGTCAGAGGAAGAAGAGTGAGAGGAGGAATCCGTAGAGGATGAGCAGGAGGAAGAGGAATAGGAAGAACTAAAACAGGAGGAGGACGTCTTCAAAAGAAGAAGAGGACCAAAGTTGTCATTCAAGACGGTTCCTCCCATGTTGTCTTGCCAATGAGGATGTCGCCTTCGATGTTGATGAAATTCTCTGGCCAGATGCAGCTAGGCGATGAGATGTGTAGTATTTACTGTAATTTATGTTATTCTGTTGTTGTTTCTTTCTTCTTTTACTTTACAATACTTGTACTGGTAGTATCATGTTTTTATTTGTCTATTTTCTGGGCTTACAGTGTTGGGGGGGGGGGGGGGGCAACGCATTGTCTGCGTTGACTGATTTTAGTTATATCAAGAGTAATGAATCATATTTTCAAATCTGCAGCATTGATTTTGTGTCGTTTAGTGATTTTACCGTCGCGTATGTTTTCGCTGTCTCTGTGTACTACGCTTACGGTAATCTAATCACTGAGAGGTAAAATTGTGCTTTAAGTTAAACACAGCAGTGTGTAACTGGTTCAAACAGAATCGAGCCTTATGAAATGTGTGTTTCACATGCGGTAACATCATCTGGTTTTTAGAAATGTGTCTCTAGGTTTCACAAGAGTCTTCTGCACATTGTGTTAGGGCTGGACGATAGAGATAAAAACCATATCGATAAAATAGAAATCATATTGATCGATATCGATAATTATAAACAAATTCAAAATATAGATTTTAAGTGCAGCCCTGGCTATTTTATGCTGTTGCTTCATTACCTATTTTTAGATACAGAACACACACATTTTACTAAAACTGCAAGTTTATAAAAAATTTAAGAGAAGGAGCGCTCTCTGAGCTCTTTGAAGGGGGCGGAGCTTGGTGACGGAGCGTTCCTTGGTCTGCGTTGTGATTCGTTGGTTGGATGTAATGACTGTAATATTAACCTACATGATAGGCTAGAAGGCAAAAGGAAGGAACACTTTTCTATTGAACTTTTTATTTACCTTTTTTTTTCTCCTATTATCGATATACATCTATCGATCGATATATATTGTTATTGAATTATCGTCCAGCCCTACATTATGTATGTGGTTGTGCTCAAAATGTGTCGTGTTTTGGGATTCTGAGCCCTGTTTTCAAAATCCTGCTCAAGCAATCGTGGAAAAACGTAAAGATGAGAGTCATTCAAACCTAGTATGTAGTTTAGTTATTTTGTTTTGGATTCTTAACATCGCATCATCCGGTACTTAAATATCTCTCGGTTCCTTTTAGACCTTAGAGTCAGCCCTCAGTAAACAGGAGATGCTTGAAAAGATGCAGGCCCGGGCCCATCCTCCACGCAGGAAGTCTCCTCATCGCAGCACGTCTCCCATCAGAGGGCCCAAGAGCCTCAGCATGTTACCTGCCCAAGGCCCTCGCAAACCCACAAATCCCAGAAGAGGTGCTCGTGGTAAACAGATCGTTTTGTTTTTTTCCCCACTGCATCTTAGAGTTTTTGTTTAACTTTAGTTAGCCAGTATAGAGCTAAATGAGATGTTATTTTCTACATCAAGCACATGTATTTGTTAGGACATTCCCTTTCAAAGGTTTGTAAAGCTTTTGCCCCTAGAGGCACTCTGAACCACACAGACATTAAGCACATGTTGTCCCCTGGGTTTTTGGATGTCACCAAAGTGATTGTGATTGTGTTTGGCCTCCCTCTGTGTTTAAATGGCTGCGCCCAGATTGAAAATTGATGAGGAGCCATGAATTAGAGATAGAAAATAGCCACCTAAGTACAGAGCTGTGGTCTTTGGCCCCCTGCTGCTTAGTCTTATGAGCAGTTAAGTCCTGCTGGCTTTTATCGAGCTGGGGACTATCCTCTGCAAGAGATGACATAAACACCCACAATGAGCTTTATTTGCAACACCTGCAGTGTGTGAGGATTATGTTGAATCTATTTATACGTTTTGCTGCAGTGCAGTCCCAAAAAATGTTCTCAAGAGTGAGATGCTTAATTTGTGATGGTACCCTTCCAGATGATTTCAAACTAGTTTACTCTAAATAGATGATTTCTTTTTAAATCTTAACGAATCCCCGGATTTCTATTTAACTGATATTCGTTGTGTTCAGTTCAGGTCCGACACCATCAAATGTTTGCGTTTGAAATTTGTGTCTGCAGGGCGGAACATTCTGTCACAAAAGCCAAAAACCGCTTCTCGCCAGCCTCAATACGAGAGAGAAATGCTGATGGCTGGTCTGCAGAGCGTCGTCCAGCAGGGGGAGCCGAAACCTCAGTCAAACAGAAACTACCAGAGAAGGCGGGATGCTGAGAGGAGAAAGGCTGACATAACGAAGGTGCCTCATCTGTTTATTAGGCCAATTACTGGAATTCAAAACCCACGTATTTGTAGGTATATTACAGCCGGTGGGATTTATTTGAAGTGTTTCTCAGCCGGATCAGGTGCATGATGCAGGTTTCCAGCAGCCTACAGTTTCCTCACAGCTCAGAGTGAACCAGCTGCCTCAAAAGGAGAAATCTGTGCCCTGGATACCAACATCACCCCACTCTCCTCCTCAGCAGCGGTGAGCCTGTCGTCTTTCTTCTCGTCATGACCCTCTCCCGTTCCTGAAGTAGAACAGAATAGAAACTAGTGACAGAAAGCGTGATGACCAAGTTTGGCCTTAATCAGGGTCATTATTGGCTGTTACATAGACTCTCGCTCTGTTACCTTAACCATCTTACTAAACATATTCCTCCGTAAGTCAGGGAGCAGGATTATTTATCTTACTTAGTTCTGTGTTTGTCGGTAGCTGTGTTTTTATTATGCTGATAACTCTACAGAGCACCTCAGAGGGGGAGACCTGAGCCCCGCTGCCTCTTCTCTCCCGTGAAGCCCTCATCAAGCCCTCCAAGAGAGCAGCAGGCAGGAGGTCAGCTGGAAGCAGAGCGAAGGCTGAGCTCTCCGAAGAAGACAGAAGCTCAGAATGAAGCCATAAGGTGAGAACCCCCCCCCCCCCTTTTTTTTTTTTTTTTTTTTATGTCATCCACTTTGCACTTTGTTTCAGAATTAATTAGTGCGATTTCTCAGATAAGTCGTTTTGTGATTTTTGGGTAATTTCAGCTTCATTCAATAAAAGATCTGGCCGCGCAAAAGACACAAATGCCAAGTGGATGAAATCGAGTGGAAATGAATTTTAATGAGCCCTTTACTCTGTATTCACTGAGTCATTTCTAACCTTCATGCCAGACCCCACTTGCTGAAAGCCACAGGCAACACTCCGATTGTGATTCAAAATTATTTCCCCCCCCCCACCCCCCAATAAATTAATCTAGATCCTTCCACATTAAGGCCATTCCTCTTTTGGAGTGATTAGTAGTCGGCCTGTTTTCAGTGCCTATAAGCGCCACATTGATTGAGTGTTGCACATATGCCCTCTTTTAATCAGCTGTTAGTTACTGCAATTGTGGTTCCCAATTAATCAGTAGCTAGCAGCCAGGGTTTCGGGATGAGGATTATGAGTTATTCATGTGAAAGGCTTAATCAAACTTCTGTTTGGCTTCATGTAAAACTTGCTGTCTTTTTACAGGCGAGCTCATCAGGAGAAGATGGCTAGGCAGAGAGGGACTCAGCTCAGGGAGGAAGAGGCCCTACCCATACAGAGATTGAGGTATGTTACTGATATATAGTGCCTCATAAAGGCAGCCGTACCCTATTAACTTTTTAACATGTTGTTGCATTACAGCCACAAACTGCAGTGTATGGAAGGAAAAGGATACATGGTTTTCCAAAAAGTTTCAGAAATAGAAATCTGAGTCAGTGCTTTGTAGAACCACCCACAATTACGTCGACATCTTCTGGGGGTATGTTTCCTCCAGCTTTGCGCATCCAGGCTGAGAATTTTGTCCATTCAGTCAATAAAGCTAAATTCAGCCAGAGTGGATGAAGTGTGTCTGTGAAGAGCGATTTTAGAGATTTATAATTTGGTTTTAGGTCTGGACATTGACCAAGTCATTCTAACACATCGATTTACTTTGATCTGAACCACTCTCTTCTGTATGCTCAAGGTTGTTTTCCACCTGGAGCACCCTCAATTAAGCACTAATAATCATCCAATCACCTCTATCAACATGAAAAAAGAATCCAATCTTGCAAACTGCATGTTTCACAGTGGGTATGGTGTTGTGGGTGATGTGCAGTTGTAGTTTTCCACCAATGTAGCGTTCTGCTTGCAGGTTTAAAAAGTAAAATTTTGGGCTCATCTGGTCAGAGCAACTTTTTGTTTATCACCTAACCCTGTTTTAAACATCTCTACAGCTTTCTCCCTGACCAGTTGGGTTTGCGTCTTGATCTTAATGATGCTGTTTGTTCATTTGTGTCGTTAATAAGGTCTAATTAAACACAGATGAACTTTATTTACTGATTCGGTCACTTCTGAAGGCAGTTGGTTGAACTTTGTTTAGCGGTGTGAGAGTAAAGGGGCGTGAAAACAATTGCACACAGCATTTTCCACATTTGTATCACATAAAATCCTGATACGTGGTTGTAATGTGATGAAGTGTGAAAATGTTAATGGGGTGTGAATACTTTTGCAGCTCTGCCTGAGTTTTATTTTAGCTGTAATCATCCACTGCTTTTCAGACTAATGTGGCAATTTTAGAGTTCAGTACAAACGGCAAAACAGGTTTAGATCCACAGCAGGATCATCACTTGACAGTAATTGTAAAAATAATGCATAGGCGCAATAATTAAGCTAATACGATATACTGTTTTTACCCCTTATAGACAGTCACTGTTGCATTAATCAAGAAAAGTAATTATCTGTCATCACTTGGAAACAATCTTGCTGCTGAATCTTTCTGCCAGTGCCAGTCCCTGGCAGTAATCCGCACAGTAATCAGCCAGAACAACTCAGAGAACTAATCATCACAATCATATATGCAGCTACAGTGGGATTTATGCCGGAGGCAAAATTCTCCCCAGACAAAAGATCAGAAATTAAAGCAAAGCTGTCCATGTGATAAATACAAGGGAAAACACATTTTCCTGTAGTCCACATTTTTTAAGCTCATTGACCAACAAAGATTTCCTAATTAGTGTCCGGGGAGTTTGACTATAAAAGGAAAGTGAGCTCAGGATAAGGTGCAGTCAACACGTTGTCCGAACAGCTGAAACCTTCTTCACAGTGGATGTGCAGACTTCTCCTTTTTACATTTTTTGGTCACTTTTAGCTTCACGGCTGGAGGTTAGCGATTCCCCCGAATGACACGTCTGTATCGCTAGTGAAGAATGATTAAACTTAGCGTCTTACATTAGCATTTAACACAAATAGCGCTGCTAGCATGAGTCACTAAACAGCAGCCTCAGTGTGTTTTCACAGGAAAGATTTACTGTAACTGTTGGGCTTTTCCAGAAGATTTTTATTTTTGTGTGCAAAAAGCTGTTGAATTGAAACCTTATTTTTCAGATCCATTTAAGCCTGCTTTACCTTCTGAGTTACAACTGTCAAATGGCTATTCCCCTACTCTGTATGAGCCTTAGTAGTGACGCAAAACAGTGATTTTTGATTGCTGATCATTTATTTAGGACACGAACATAAGAATAAACCTCTTCTTATTGGTTAAAGTGAATGCAATTCATACATGGCAGAACAGCTTGTGATGTAGGCGTGTTTTGGTTCACAGGTCTGAAGTTGTTTTGCAGAATCAGTGGGCCGTGGAAGCTGAGCAGAGTGTTGGAGAGAGAAGTCGGCGACTGTCTGATAAAACAGAGGTGGAAAGACCTGTCTGTGACCTGAGCGGTGCCAGGCATTACATATCATTCTGTTATTTGCAAATTTTCCTAACAGGAGTTGATTAAAGTGTTTACATTTCATTAATTGGACGTACCTTTTCTCCTTCCAGAGTATGTCGTGATCCTCTTTACCTTTGTTATGTATTTTAGCAGGAAGGCGTGTCCAGGAACAAGATCGACAGATGGAGGAAGATTCGGCTCTCTGAAGCTGAGAGGGTGAGGCACATTTTTCAAAGCTAAGTTTACTTTTATACAAGTTTTTGGTAAGGTAATATTTTGCCAATATGATGAGTCCCCCCCCCCCCCCTTTCTGTATATTTTGTAGGCAGCAGACGGTTGTGAGCGGCTTAGTGAGTCTTTGGAGGAAGATCTGTTGGGGGGCGCTTCTCGTGACGCGTGGGCAGCAGGAACAGGCGGCGAGTCGGGCGACGTAGCCCGGTTCGGGCTGCGGGCGTCTACCCTGGAGAGCCTGCTGCTTCGTATGGAGGAGATACAGGTGAGAGTTGCCCTGCAGAAAAACCAGTAAAAGGTCACTTCAAGCTGAAAGGTTACCTTTAATCAGCCTGTTATTTATAGCGCCCTGTTATGACAGTTGTTGCTTACTGATTTATCATTTAGAGCCTCGCTATCGCCTTAGTAGACTTTGGTTTTGTGGGTATTGTAGCTAAAAAGAATCCTGGTGAACAATGTCATGCTGTTATTTTTAAAACACTGCTAGTAAAATTTGTTTTAACCTTTGTTTATGGTTATTTTGGTATCTAATTATGGATATTTGCCCTTAAAGAGAAGCAAAAAACTAAATGAATAAATCTGCAATTAAACCCAAACTACATTAAGCGATTAATTTGGATTAACGAGAGAGTTTTAGCATAGTAGTGTTAGTATGCTGACACCGATGTATTGCTAACTTGATATTAATGTTGTTCTTTAGTTGAGATGAAAATGTTTTGTATGTGTCGGTCAGAGGGACGAGGAAGAAGTGAGGCGACGGTTTGCCTCCATCGTCTATTCAGACCCTCTTCACTGGGACCGCTCAAGAACAACAGGTATGAACAAAAAACACACAACACAAGCAGTCCCGTCTTATTTACCTGTACAGTCAGTTCCTTGAGAGCATTGATATCCCTATACCTATTTTCTTTTACTTTTTGTTGTGTTAATACTTTTTATTTTATTGGGATATTATGTGAGAGACCAACAAAAAGTAGGAAAAAGGATAGATGGTTTATTTGAATGGTGACATGCATTCTGCACATCTTTTAGGATGTGTCTCTGCTTGCTTTGCAGATGTAAATAAAAGGTCAGGAAAGTGTGGCCTATACTTGTATTCAGCTGTAGAACCATTTCTCACTGCATTTACAGCTACAACTATTTTCTCTACCAATTTTATGCATTTAAGGACTTAATCCCACTTACTGCACATTTAAAAAGCGCCTTAAACAGTTTCTTCAAAGTTCTCAGTCATGCACTCACTAATTTTATTTTTTTGTAATGTCATTGTTTGAACGTGTGTCTATGTATTTTGACTGATATTGTATTTTGTGATCTTGTGTTGTTTTTTTTTTATTTTTCCTGCCTCAGGACGACAGATGTAAATTAGCAACTATGCTATAATCTGGCTCATTTACAATCTGTACAAGAGTATAAGATTGTTCATTAATGTGCACTGTCCTGATTAAATAAATAAATAAAATAAATAAAAAATAGTTGGACCTGTCACTAAACTCCTGCTGTTCGGTCAGACTGGATGGAGAGTATCTATGAGCGGCCATTTTCAAGCCGTGCCTCAGAGGAATTTAGGTCTGGATTTTGACTCTTCCATGATTACAGAACGAGCGACTCGAACAAGCTGACCCAGAGAGGGTAAACTAGTAGAGCAAAAGGTTTTATTAGAGAGGACAGTTTCCACAAAAGCAATGGTGCGTCTCAGGTGAGTCTGTTTGGTTAGGTCCTTCCCAGAAATCCCGCAGTGGAGAAGGGATGGTTCAGCAGTCCAAGCCAGCGAGTCTTTGGTGAACGGTGGAGAGTGGGCAAGCAGGAAGAATGTCAGTACATGAAATGAGGTGCAACCAGCCCATGTAAATGTGGATTGCATGACTAATGGCTGCCCTGTCAACAGATGCATGTTTACAGCTCATCCAGGGTTAACACTGGCTCCTTGGCTGCTTCCCAGATCAATACTTCGCCTGCCCAGCCTCTAAGTTTAGATTTCTTTGTTCGCAGCTTTGAGATGCTCTTTCCATTTTCCTTAAAATGGATTGATCGGTCCTCCAAAATACTTCTGTTAGTCTATAAATCCCTGAATGGCTTAGCACCTAAATACATCACAGACTTGTTATCAGTGTATCAACCCTCCAGACCACTCAGGTCTTCTGGCTCCAGCCTTCTCTGCATACCCAGAACCAGAACCAAACACGGAGAAGCAGCATTTAGTTCCTACGCTCCACTTATCTGGAACAAACTTCCAGAAAACTGTAAAAGTGCTGAAAGCCTGAGTTCTTTTAAATCAAGATTAAAAACACATTTGTTTAGGATTGCCTTCAACTGTTCTAGTTAAACTGTTTTACTGAAAAATCATTAGTTCAACTTTGTAGTCCAACTGTTTTTGTTTGCTTTTAGTTTCTTTTTTTTCCATGTTCTATTTTGTTTCTACGTTTTATTCCTACTTGCTTTTATTATGTTTTTCTCTGTATTTTAATCATGTAAAGCACTTTGCATTGTCTCTGTACTGAAATGTGCTATACAAATAAATTGGCGTTGCCTTGCCTCCATGAGATGCCAAAACGCCACAGTTTTCTCCCTGGACTGTCTGCTGTGTTCCTTGGTCTCACAATGCTGCTTGTTCTCTAACAAACCTCTGAGGCTTTCACAGAACAGCTGGGGTTATACTGAGATTGAGTTCAATTGGTTGCCATGGATTCTGTAAGATTAAAAGGGGCTGAATATTAATGCAATTCGCATTTATCGGATATTTTGTTAAAAAAACAACAACTTTGAGGCACGTTTCATTTTCCTTCCTTTTCAGAATTATGTTCTCCATTGTGTTGGTCCATCGCATAAAATGCAAAAGGTGAAAAAGAAGTTTAGCTACCTTTTTCAAAGCACTGTAGCTGTGATGCTGAGAAAAGAATTACTCAGATTCTTACTGTAGATGGAGGCAGGCCTGCTGCTGACATGAGAATGGGAAGATTTGTCATTCAGACGATGTATGCTTGTCTTTTCTTTCCATCTGTCTATCCCTCTGTCACTTCCTTCAACCCTGTCTCTTGACACTCACTACCAATTCCCTTTCTTCTCTCTGTTCCTCCCAGGATCCCGGGCTCAGGCTCCTGGATCTAGGCCAGCATCTCCTCAACCAATTAGGCTCACGAAGCCGGTGCTGAAACAGACTTCCACGGCTGATATCGTTCTGGAGAAACCCATGGAGGCGGGGTGGGTTGTCCTTTCTTCATCAGTCACATTATTCCTATCTCATCTTTCGCTGATGCTGTTCTAAGAATACCACCTGGAGGCCAATATCAAGGGTTGACCCATTTATCTTTATTCCAGCCGTTTCAGAATTATAGATCTTAGCTGTCATTCTTTTTAGCCCTCTTGGATTCAGTGCAATTCGGCGGATTGCATTAAATTATAATATATCCTAAGTAATGCAAATACATAAAGGATTTTGATTAGTTAGAAACCCCTGGGTCTTTTTTAATTCACCTGTTCTGTTGTAAAAGAGATCCCATTGTATGCAGCTGCAGTGTAGAATTGGATCCCTAGACTTGTTTAAAGGGGTATTGGTAATGTTTTTCTAGCGATTCAGTGTGATTTTTTTTATTATTTTTTTTTTACATCGTCTGCCAATGTTCTTGATTCGCATGTCCACTGGGAGGCCTCGCTTTTCCCACCAAACCCACTCGGTGGGTGCCGTAGCGAGGGCAGAGTCTATTCCTGTCTCTGGCAGACAGGAACCGTCCACTGCCCAGAGCGGCGGCTGCTCAGCTGCTTAAATGAATAAAGAGCTCGGAGGAAAGGGAGAGGAGAAAGGAAGAGAGGGAAGTTGTTGACAAAGACAAACCCATTGCATCGCCTAATTCAGACAGATGAGCTGTGAGCGTTTGCAAATTGAACCCTGTCTGCTCTTAAGTGCCTCAGGTTCACTTCTCTCTATGGAAACTTTGCCCTTAGATCCGCTGATGCACTGATTCATCTTTGACTCCTATAGAACTCATAAAGTAAGAGCTTTGTTTTTCCCAAACATGCCTCAGCTACTTGAAAGTCAAGTGCTTGATGTATATAATTTGTTTTCAGCCTTATCTGGCTTTGCGGCCTCTTCACAAGGACATGGTGATTTCAGGAGTGCCAGCTCATTTGTTCCGTAACTCCCTGGAATCCCTGTGGCATTAAAAAAACTCACCCCCTGTATCCTCAGTCCAAATTACAGTGCATTTCAGAAGCAGCGGTACCTCTCTGAATGCACAATGTCAAGTCACGGTATGGCAGACTAATTTGTCGCTTATGATTTGTTCCAAAGGGAGATGCTTAGGTTTTTAATGAGACTTGCTATCCTCAAAATTAAAACTCGATTTTTCACACTGCAAAAATAGAACTAAAAATAAGAAAAGTTTTCTTGAAATGAGAGTATTTTTCCTTGATTTGAGCAGGTAAATAAGATTATTTGCCAATGGAATAAGATTTTTACACTTAAAATAGGAACAATTCATCTCCATCATCTTATTTCAAGTGCAGGATGTCTAATTACCTTATTTTAGGGGTAAAAATACTAATTCCATTGGCAAATAATCTTATTTACCTGCTCAAATCAAGGCGAAATACATTAATTTCAATAAAATCTTACTTATTTTTAGTTCTCTTTTTGCAGTGCATCATCTGGGTGGGAACAAAATTTTAGATCTATGGCAAAACATTTACTATGTGATGGTATTATCTTTTTTAAAATAATAGAGGAAAAAGGTTGTTTAAGTTATGTAAACCTGGAGATGCTTCCACCACAAATCTGAACCTACCACTGAATAACATATTTTCTGAGCTAGGAATTGCAGAGAGGAAAAGGATTCACACTTGAAATCCTTAAATCTTCTCAGAAATTGATGGTGCACCTTATAATGCGGTGCACCTTATATATGATTAAAGTTGTGCTTACTGACCGATTTTTATGTGGTAAAAGCGCTCAAAAATCTGTTAAAATGTGTAAGTATGACTTTGGTGAGCAACGAAGCCGCTCCGCTCACTGGCTATTCTGAGCAATACGGTACACTGTGTCACTACCTGATTGGACCCCTGAGCTGTCTACAAGACTGCCTGACTGTAACGTCGAAATTAGAAGTGCATTTATGTAAGAACCCGACATACTCGGGCGTACTTCGCTCCGCAGAGGTCCCCGCAGACTCGAGGCGTACTCAAGGCGGACGTACTTGTACTTGTACGTACTTGTCTCACTGTAAATTTCTCGGAGACAAGAAGTCTTTACATCACACTGTTTTATATGTGACAACGAGCTTGAACACAGAGCTGCTCCAAGCAGGCAGTTGCAAGGACGCGCAGCATCACAGTCCCTCTCTGTTCTCACTGGTGGGAGCCTGCTGGAAAAGAAACGGCTCTAGGTGCTCAGCCAGCTAATCACACATTTTACCATCCGTTCCACCGCTTTGTCCCACTGGCAGAAAGTGTGGGAATTGTAGGAATTTGCCACAAGAAATGTAGGCAACAGTACGCTCGACTATGATGGGTAAAACGTCCACGGAGAGTCAGCGCGGAGTCCGCCAAGCTCACAGTATGCACACAGTACGCCTGAGTATGCGGGAGCCTTTAGGGAGCCCACGCCCAGAGTACGCGTTAGCAGCAATTAACCTAGTTAGTTAATTCAATAGAAAAGTTACGTTTTTTTTGGCCTTATGTTAGAAACAGGGCAGTATAGTCCAACTACTCTGTCCTCCCGAAAGAGACGGATAGAGAGCTGTGTACGTGAAGGGGCGGAGTGATATTACACACATGGGAAGAATATTTAGTGTTCCTTATTATCCGGTACGCCTTACGGTCCGAAAAATACGGTACTCTGAAATAACTTCAATCTTTTTAATGATTGGAAACCAACTAGGCATGAGTGGTTACCATAACCTTGAGCAGAATTACTACATATTTGTGTTGTTTACACAGAATTGAAGTTTTAAAAAAAACTAATAACATTATCTAATTGCTAAAAACAAGGATTTCACATATTGCTAGAAAATTATTGTAACGTTTGTTTATTTGTTTATTATTATTAGGATCCCCCATTAGTTTCCACTAAAGTGGCTACTAAACTTCCTGGAGGTTAATTAATGAAATAAATAAAAAACACATTAATACAGAATATAAAACTACTTTAACACTGACATAATATGCATAAGATTAGTTAGACATCACATTTTAAATAAAAAAAACTGATATTTCACTGCTTTTTTAAAGGAAAGTGTACTATTTAATCCTCTGATGTTTTTAGGTAGTTTATTCCATTCCTGAATTGCTCTGCAGAAAACCTAACTTTGTTTTGGCACAGTTTACAGTTAGTTAAGTCTCACAGTAATATTTTTTAAAATGCTTATGCATTTGATCTGAAAAGACAAGTTTTTCATAACATCTTGATTATTGCAATTTTAATCATGCTTTATTTCTTCAAGTCGTTTAAAAAATACAGCATAACTCAGTAAAGTTTGTGTGTAGTGACAATTTAGAACAATTGTCATCCTGACAGCAACACAAATAGGTCTAATTCATTCCCAGTTTGGGGTTCTGAACTAATAATCAAATTCATACCATTACATTACAAGCCTATGGACAGATTAGATTACAGACGCACCGTTGAATCTGATCCTAAATGCAAAACAAGACACTTTGATTCAGCTTATAGTTCAAGTCGGTCAAGTCTTTGTAAGGGAACCCAGTCAGTTGCATCAACTAATTTACTTTGCAGCAATCCCCCATACTCTGCAGGCATGTGGTGACAATGGAAAAGACTGATTCCCTGTGTAATTAGTTTTCCTTTGCTCATTGTACAGTCTGATAAACCTCTTTGTCATTTTGCTCTTTACAGAGTAACACAAATAAAAATAAGATGAAATGATGAGGATAATAAGTGGTACTTGTTTAGTTTCCAAACTATAGTTGTTTAAAAAATAGGCAGTCCCTGCCTATCACCCTAAGAGCTCTTTTTCTGTTTTTCACTGCAAATTTGAACCAGTCACTGAATGAGATGTTTTCAGCCAAAATGTTTCAGGGTTTTATTCTGAAATGATCAAATAGTTTTTCATTACTATAAAGCAATACACAGACAGCTTTGCAGAACCAAGCAAAGTTAACACAGCACAAAAACAGCGAGCTGATTGCTCAGCAGTCCAAAAGAAGCTAAATCAGACAGGCAGATGGATAACAATATTTTTTGTTTATTTTTGTCTGACTATTATGAGTAAAAGTTAGTCCATGGGATGCTTGTATCAGATCTCTTGGTCTAGGCAGCAACTATCCTAAATAAAGTTTCACTAGGCTGAGCAAAGCAAAAGTCCTGCTGTGTCATTTTATCAGCCACCTCAAGCTCCAGAGCACTTTAGGGCTAAGAGAAATGTGTAATAAATGTCATATATTTTTGCGTTCAATATGAGCTAGGAAATAATAGATCCAGGTCATATTTTTGGCATAGTAAGAGAAAAGGACACAAAGATTTACTTATTAGGATTATTTAGTTTTTGTATAAATTTAATGTCAAATGTCAGGATCATTGTCACTTCATTAAGCACGTCATTGATCAAAATTAAGTATTACAAATGTGTAACGATATAAAATGATTTAATGTTTAAATTCTATTTCCTAAAGGTAAACCCGACTGTGCACAGAATCCTCTGCAAAGAACAAAACACATGCCGTCATATTTAATGCCATAAATAAACTTTCTTGTCAGACACTAATCTGAAGGATTTAACCTTAGGTACTAAACTTTAATTCAATGTAGTTGGATATTATGAGCCTGGATAGACTATGTAAACATCAGCTTGACTGTGTAATGGTGCTTAAGACTTTCTAAGAAACCTGACGTTAATTAGGAACAGCTCTTTTCCCACAAGCTGCTCACTTCTTTCAATTTGAATAAAGTAGGCCCTAATTTATTATTAGCTATATATAGTGATTTATTTTAGTTGCAGGTAATTTTCTTGAGCTTTCTTTTAAGGTCAGAAAGTTATCCCTTAAATTAAAGGCTGAAACTCTAAGGGAGAGGTCTTGGCTGGACCATTACATGGCCAAAAACAGTATTTGTACTACACCACAAAGGCCATAAATGGAGTTTGGATCACAATAATCAAGAATCTTTGTCATTATGCAGCCATAATAACATTTTTATGAGACATCGGCTCTGAACGCATACGTAACAATCAAACACAATCAAAAACACAGATGGATTATGGGTAATTGTATTGATTGTAACCAGTGTAGTTTAGTCTGTCAAGTGGCAGATGATGTCTACGTGTATCATCAGTTTAAGACTGTTCATTTTATGTGTAATGTACCAGCTTCTTTTTGCTATCTGAGCAAAGCGCCTTTATTGCTGTCTAACTCCTAAACCAACAAACTAAACTTGCAAGAATGTTTCTTTTTTTGTTCTTTTTTAAGAGAATCACCAAAAAACTACCTGGCGACCAGAATCAGCTCATTTTCTGGTTTGATCAGCACTGACTGGTGACGGGTCAATTGCAAAATCCAAAATGTGCTGTTTTCCTCATCAGTGAACTCAACATATCTAAGTGCTCCCAGGAGGTGGTAACAGCAACACTCTTTAGTTTGGATGTTCTTTCTGAGGGAGAAAGACAAAATTAGCTATTTTCACTAAGAATGTGATGTGTTTGAGGAAGAACAGTGAGGCGAGAATCCGTTAAAAAACCTTATCCACTTATCGGTTATCTTTGACATGTAGAAACATGTCTGCCTGATGCTGCCACCACCATGTTGTACAACAGGGATGGCGTGTTAAAGGTGTTGTGCAGTATTAGCTTTGACCCATAAATGACGTTTTGCATGTTGGTGCGTGCAGTCGTGCGTCTCTATTAGAGATCGACCAATACAGGTTTTTTAAGGCCAATGTCGATCATTTTGACTTCAGTCTAGCCTATACCTAATATGTGCTGCTGATTTTTTTTTTTTTTTGGGGGGGGCCAACATTGCTTTTTCTTCCTCAATTTTTATGATAAAAAATGACACAATGATAACAAATGTTACACAAATCTCAAAACAAGCTAAGCTGTAGCTTTACCTTTGAAAGTTACAGCAAAAAAACTCATCACGTCTTCTATGCACTGCAAAAAAGGATCTAAAATAAGGGAAATGTTCTTGAAATTAGTGTATTTGTCGTTGATTTAAGCAGGTAAATAAGATGATCTGGCAATGGAATGCGTATTTTTACCCCTAAAATAAGACCATTAGATAGATTTGCTTGAAATAAGATGATGGAGATGAGTTGTTCCTGTTTTAAGTGCAAATATCTTTTTCCACTGGCAGATCATCTGATTTACCTGTCCAAATCAAGAGCAAATACCCTAACCCTTACTTTTAGTTCCCTTTTTGCAGTGTGGCAGCGCTTAATGAACGTGTCACAGCGAGTAAAGAGCTTCTTTAGTTCAGTGAGAAGGAGAAGAAAAACCACTGATCACTGCTGCAGTGTATGGACATTATTTTATGTAAAGTTAGATTCTGTACACGTAGTGATTGGTAATTGTTTTCATTTGCATACATGATTCTACGTGGGAACGAACACAGGCACGGCGTTGGCAGCTCGCCAGCTGGAGATCAGACGTATTTATATAATGGATCGGCGACCAGATGCAAATATCATCTGGTACCAATACAGGAAAAAATAAATAAAAAATGCAAATATTGGACCAAAATATCGTCCGGCCGATGTATCGG
This sequence comes from Fundulus diaphanus, assembly GCA_037039145.1. NCBI lineage: Eukaryota > Metazoa > Chordata > Actinopteri > Cyprinodontiformes > Fundulidae > Fundulus > Fundulus diaphanus. The sequence goes on from CM073124.1 coordinate 16,608,856, forward strand.
TTGACCTCTAGTCCCTATTTGTACTGTTATATTGTGACAGAGCATTCAGCAGCTTGATCCATCTACGCAGCACTACACTTTTAAGTTTGGAGAATTGAGTGTGAGAGTTACATTTTCTCAGGTTTTTATAGAGCAAATATTCCAGATATCCCTAAAATGTGCATTTATAATTAAAACAGTTGTGTCTGAGCACGTTTTGAAGAGAGAAACCCAGATAAAACAGGACGAAGAGATAACTGTGATAAAAATCTTACTTCCGGTTTTATACATAGCAGCTGATTGTAGGAGCTCTGGCCCATATTTCCTGGGGTAAAACAAGAAAAGTGCTCTTTATTTTTGCATCCATGTTGGATTGAGTTAATCCTCTCTCATTGTTGACTCTCGGTGTTCATTGTCGCAGGATGGCAACGTTTAATTTGAGGATTTGGAGCAGTAGAATGTGCGAAGAGATCATCACGTTTGTTGTTTCAGGCCTGGTTTGTTGTTTCTGATTCACATTTTTCAGCCCTGGGGGAAGCATTCAGCGCCGCCACCAGAGTCATGCTTGTGGTTTTGTGCCTCACATGTGCCCGTTTGAAGAAAATGTTCATGTGGCAGTGATGAAGCTGCAGATTTTTGCCAGTTTTCTTATTACTGGAGGCGTTTGTGATTTCTTTGTTTGATGACTAAGATTCTTGCAGGCTGGTATTTGGTATGTTTTTCCTGATTTTTTTTTTTTTTTTTTTTTTATGGCTGTTGCTATAGAAGCACAGTTGAGAATTGTGACTGCTGAGCACATCTGAGGAAATAAATCAGGTTTGAAAATGAAAACTTGATGCAAAGTTTTTTTTTTTACAGGTACACTCACTGTTCTCCTCAGAGTATTGTTTCTTGTGGATCTTGATGTGAAACAACAACAAAGACCCACCAGTTGTTTACATCGCACGTCTGTTTTCCACTTCTATCAGCTCTTACCGACGCTAACATCGACTTTGTCCCTCCTGACTACTTTTACCAAAACATCTACTCTTGCTCTGGCTGCCTGTCTCATTGTGTCTGTGTGAATGCTTCTGGGCAACCACTGAGACAATGCGGCATGCAATTTCATCTTTTCACTCATGAACACAGGGGAAGATAAGATTTATTGTAGGTATCCATGGTGAGCGGCCCAGATTCAGAATCTGGAAAATTTTGACCGACTGCTGCTCTGTCAGCAGGTCAAACAAATCAATAAAACAGATGAAAGTCCCACTCAGCAATACTGGAAGCCTCTCATCTCCGTTTCCCTCTTTGGAGAAGTATTTCATCACTTAGTAAAGTATAGATTTGTAGTTTTATATTTATGATTCGGACTCTGTAACCTGTTTCCTTCCTCTTTCAGTGATTCTGACTGGAATTAGACCTTTTTACACATTAGCTATTTGTTGTAACCCTGCCCAGCCTGTGTCTGTGTTAAAACACGCATTCATCATCCTTTGCCAAGCCGTGTGTGCCCCAGGTGCTTCAAGGTTGTAGCTTTTGTAGAGAAACAGGATGACTCAATAAAAGTGATTTGATTCATTGTTATGGGCACCGTTTTGGTTCTCTGCATTTTCTGTTGTATATCTATTAGTATTAAATATTCCAAGGATGAAAAAAAAAAAAAAACAAGAGGTAGACCATTCAGTTTTCACAGGTAGTGCAACTCAGGTGAGCTATTTAGTAGCTCATAGAATTACAAATAAATTAATTGCAGAGTTTGTTTTGTATGGGTTTCCCTTAGTGGCCCTTTGTCATACATTGCCTTGCAAAAGTATTCATACCCATGAAACTTTTTCCACATTTTGCCACATTACAACCTTGCACTTTAATTTATTTTTATCGGGATGTTATGTAATAGACCAACACAAAATAGTGCATAAATGTAAAGTGGAAGGAAAATTGCATGTGGTTTTCTAATAGTGTGGCAACCATTTGTTTTCAGATGCCCTGAGTAAATACTTTCTAGAACCACCTGATGCTGCAGTTGCAGCTAAACATCTCTGGGGGGAATGTCTCTACCAGCTTTGAACGTTTGTAGACTGAAATTTATGCCCATTCGTCCATGCAAAATGGTCCAGCTCAGTCAGATTGGTAGAACGTCTCTGAACAGCGATTTTCTAATCTTGCCACAGATTCTTTATTGGATTTTGGGTCTGTACTTTAACAGAGCCGTTTTAACATGTGAATGCCCTTTTGTTAAGCCTTTACGTCATAGTTCTGATTATACTGTTGTTGTCCTGCTCGGTGGTGAAGCTCACTCCCAGTCTCTTGTCTCTCAAGAGCCTGCGACATGTTTTCTTCCAGGATTTCCCTGTGTTTGTTTCTATTCATCTTCTCATCAACTCTCAACCAGCATCTTTGTCCCCGCTTAAAAAAAATGCATCCCACCATCATGTTTAATTATTGGTATGATGTGCTGCTTCAGTGATTGGTTTCTACCTAGCTGAGTATTGAAAGAGGCTTTGTCACTTATACAGGTTGTGGGATGCTGTCCTTAAAGGAGCAATAAGCGAAATGTCATTATTTTAGATAGAAATAACAAAAAAATTGTTTTGTGAAGAACTAAAGATATGTTTTTAGACGGACTATGGTTAAACATCACACACCATCTGTCTGTGTTGTTCTCCAGTCTCGTGTTTACACAGCCGGGCCGGCAGCGCATGCGTGTACATGCACGTGAACAGCTGCCAGTCAGGGCTTACCCACTCCCTGCCCATAAAATGCCACCGCCAGGCACAAAATGGCAGAGAGCACGTCCATCGGATCAAACTGTTCACTTGCTAACAGCATTATAAAGTTATGAGTTACCTACTTCTTCACTTGACTTCTTCCTCCAAAAGGTGATGCTGTTCTGCTGTGCTTTTATCCTTTGCAAATATGAGCTGATGGGTGAGAAGGGGAAATGGGTGCAGAGTGCTGGATCGAGGTAAAGACAGCTGTGGCTTGATACACACAGTAATAGTAATATCGTCTTTATTGTCATTGAAACATACATTACAATGAAATTTGCTTTCTGCTTTTAACCCATCACCCTTGGGGAGCAGTGGGCTGCCATGTGCGGCGCCCGGGGAGCAATCTGGGGTTAAGGGTCTTGCTCAGGGACCCAGAGTGCCGGCACTGGGGATCGAACCGGGTACTTGCATCCTTCTCTGAGTGCAAGCGCGCTGCTCTAACCACTCGGCGACGACCCCCGCGTGGCGTGACCAAAACATCTTGTTTTGGTCTAAAGACGGTGCTCTTTTTTTTGCCACTCAGAGTTACCATGAGCCTTTTAGCTGCTTGCTTGATTAATGCTCTCATTATCCATCCTATCAGTTTATTAGAATCAATTTATTATGCCTCTGTGGTTAAAAAAAGAATAATTACCTTTATCCTTTCTTTAATCTACCTTTTTTAAACACTCTACTTTCACCGTCAGTCTGCAAAGTCCTTTTTGTTTTTGCAGCCAGGCTCTAGTACCAGAGTGCATGAATGATGGCTGGCCTTGTTTATTTGCCACCATGTCAGACCAAGCTCGGGTGCCCCCGTGACTCCATGAATAATACGTGAGCCGGCAGTGTGCTGTAATGTTGCTTTTACAACATTGGTCCTCTGACGCCTATCAGACTGCAGATCTACCAGTTTGAGAGTGGAAACAAAGTTGACTGTGCTGCTACTTTAATATTTATGGCCGCTGCGTTGCTCGTAGCCCCTCTGGTCAAAACGGAAGCAAGTTCAGCTGAGGTCCAGGGAGCACACAGCAGAAAGAAGTTGTTTGCTTGAGAGCCTTTTGCAACACTAAATATAGCTCAGCGAGGGACATTACAAGCGCCAGGCTGATTTGTCCGTACTGAGAGGATTATAAAGCCGGGACTCAGTGATGCCCAGCTGAGACCACGCTCATTTAAAACAAGGCTCAGACGAGCGAGTTGGCCTCGATACCTTTCCTAAAATCAACATGCTCTACCTCACATAAGGCAAAGCAAGAATTTCTAGCCTGTAAGTTTAGATTTAAAAGACAAAATCTATGCCTTACATACGTCATGATAACCACCTTCATGGGCATCTTCTCCTGCTTCCCCCTGTCACAGTTTCCTGTCTGAGAACAGCCCCACGGCAGACTTAACCGAGGATGAGCACCCGCGCACAAACAGAGTAGTGTCCAGTGACAGAGCAGAGGATAGCAGGACTGTCATCTCGGTGCCAAGCAGCATGCTGAAGAACATCCGGCACTACAAGCAAGACTACGACTCCCACCTGCGTGCTGTGTCTCATGGGGTTATGGACAGCTTTAGTCCCTGGGTCGCGGAGAGGTAAAAAACAGAAGCGTTTGTGTTAAAGGTCTGCTTTTCAATGTTTTCGTTGTGCTAACCTACGGGCCCGGGCTTTTGAACTATTGAACTATTTCCCATTTTGTCACGCTGCGCCTACAAACATTTAGGTATTTTATTTGGACTTTATTGTGTCGAACAACACAAAGTAGAAGGAAAATCATACATGGTTTTAAAAGTTTTCTTGTTACAAAGAAAATGTTTCTTTTTTCCTTTCCCATACGTGTTCTTACAATTGCCCAACGTGTGAAATGAGTTTTTCTCTATTTACAACAGTTGCCCCTCTAGCAGGGGCCACCAACCTTTTAGAGGTTGAGAGCGACTTCATTGGTACTGTTTCATACGTAGGGCTACCTGTACTGACCTTTGAACTACAAGAGCTAGAGCTCACCTTCACTTTATGTAATATTAACATGTTTTAAAAAATGTTATGCATTTTAAATCTATGTAAGTATGATTAAAATGCAAGAGCAACTAAATAAAATAACATTTTAGATGCAGCTCACCGGAGGGTTTGCTATTTTATTAACAGGTTGAGGGCCCCACATGTGGTCCTCGAGGCCTACCAGGTGCCTGCGGGCACCATGTTGGTGACCCCTCCTCCATAGGCTCCATGTCATTTCATGACAGAGTGATGCGGGTTGTACTCTCTGGGCGTGACGAGCTCCGCGCTCTTGTTCACCTGGCTACTTTGTTAAATCCCCACCACCACTGACGCATTAGTGAGAGAACACGGGCTAACTTCAGTACTTATAGCAATCTTACCTCAGAAAAGACACAAAAGACCTGTGCAGTCGCAGCGGCAGATGCTTTCCCTCCTCTCTCGCGCACAACACTGGTGTCATTTCAACTTGTCGCCAGAGGGGGCGGATGTCTGAAAAACTCTGGAACCTGCGCTATGACCCTTTAACATACTGTACTTTCATCTAAACCATTCCATTGTAACTGTGGCTGTATGTTTGGGGTTGTTGTCCTGCTGGAAAGCGACCCTCTGCTCCAGGCGCAAGTCTTTTGCAGCACCTGACGGGTGTCCTTCCAAGACAGTCCTGTGTTTAGCTCCCTCCACCTTCCCGTCATCTCTGGACAGTTGTCCCTGCAGAAGAAAAGCTTCCCACTGCATGATGCTGCCATCAGCTTGTTATACAATGGTGTGTTAAAAGGTGTTACACGCCGTTCTGCATGTTGGTCAAAAAGTTCAATTGGCCTTCTTCAGAGCACCGCGGGTTGTTCTACACCGTTCTTTGTGTCTGACCAGAACCTGTGGGATTATTGTTGTCTCTTGAATTGTGTGTCTGTAAAGGTGTGCACAATTTGTGTTTTGCACAATTTTAAAAGCTGACTGTTTTTCTTCCCTCATCTTGGACAGTTTTCTATATTATTTAACATCTTCAGTTGGCTGTGAACTTTGTAAATTCACAAGTTTGATGCTAATTCTGCAGTACTCCTCTCTTTATCACACACTTGTGTGTTATTGTTCGGTAGGATGGGACAGACGCTTCAACTACTGGTTTGAAGCGGCTGTCCAATCCTACCAAAGTGTGTGAGTCCATGTATGACATGCTCATTATTAGTCCCATGTCAGCAAGCCAAGGTCTACTTGAGATGGATCTGGTTTTAGGGGGGATAAAAAAAACAATGTGTAAGGATAGCCAATTATTTTTCTCCTTCTTAATGGCAGATACCAGACGCACATTGGTTTTTAAGGCCCCTGCAATCCTGACACGGTGCAGCGTCCCTCCTGAGTGATGAGATGGTAACGAGCAGCCGCGTGCTGGTGTGCAGCCACACCACCTGGAGGATCTCACTCAGTCTGTCTGCTGACGGATTGATTGCTACATAGAATGTTAAGAACTGCCAAAACATAGGAAACACACCTCCTCGAAGCTATTCTAAGCTCTGGTTCTAACACTTGGCAAACACAAGGAGGATAATAACTCAGTGTTTGGGTGAACTTCCTCTTCTGAGACCTAAATTACATTAATCTCCTCCAATGCAATTAGTGGTGCAGTGAATATGTAAAGCGTAGGGAGTTGTTCGGCGCAGCGTGGCTCAAGTTATATTGACTGTGATGCCTCGTAATGGTTGTTCCAGGCCATAACAGCTCAGCCTTCCTTAAGGTGGTTTATATCCGATCCGACATATTGAAGATGTGATGTTTCTTTTGGACTTCTTGATTGCAATCTCACCCCTCCCTGCTGTGATGTTTGCATATACGTTGATCCAGATAATGTTCTGACTTTGGCGTGCGGGACTTTTTATATGTTGTCTTCCACACTCCATTGAAGTGCATTTATATGGGTAAAATCTACAGGGATTACCCTCATAGATGCTTTGAAAGAACAAAGGTCCTGGATATAATCAGATGAAATTACCTTAATTGAGTAGCCGGGCCCTAGAAATGGAGTGAGGAACTCCTTGATTTTGGGCAGTGTGGTAGAGAGTAGGGCTGCAACGATTGGTCTACATAATTTATGATGTCTATTATGAAAAAAAACATGCTGCGTCTCAATATTTATCTCTCAGTGGTAGTTTAAGTCACACGCAGTTCACTAAGGACGGTAGCCTATAGCGTCGGTTCCCCGGTGAGCAAAGAGCAGCCAGTCACATGACTGCAGCGCCAAGCAGTAAACGGCCAAAAGCAGAGAGCACAAAAAGCGAGTAAAGTATTATTAATTGGTCTTTCTTTGATTTAAATGAAACTTTTAGAATGATTTTAGGCAGGAATGAGGCTGTGAAAGACTGAAATATCGTCCTGGTTTATCAAGACATGGCTGCGGCGGCTGTTCAGCACTGCGCAGGCGGGTCTAGTCATTTTCTTTGTTGTCAGCAGCAAATATGTGTCTGACCCGTGCTAAGGAGCTAGCGCTAGCCTTGCTAGTTAGGAGAAAAAGAGCAGCAAGGATGACGAGGCTGTGGGTGCATGAAACCCTTAGGTCCAGAGAGCAGCTTGGGGAGTTCAGTCTTTTTAAACAGCTCTGTTTTTTAACAGAGATATAACAAATATCGCGATATACATTGAAACTTGTGTCATACAGTTCAGGGAATTCAGACACACACGGGCTCCATTCAAATACGTCTAATTATAGCTCCTAGCTCTTGTTCCTAACTCTTGTTCCTTGATCTTTCATGGGGTCAACAGTAAGAACTCTGTCGTGGGGAGGAAAGAAGATTTCAGACGGAAACGCAAATCCGGGCCTAAAGCGAGCCGAAAATGAACAAGTGCGCGCTGCGCTCTCTTCTCTCTGGACATTTTCGTTCATTTCCATGAGGTGGGCTGTGCTTATACAACATGTCACGCTAAGGATTGTGGGATTCCTTATAGCTCCTTAGCACTGGTAATGGTCATCGCGAGGTACCAATGCTAAAATAGCCGTGAGAGGAAGCGTACAGGCTCCTTTTCCTACCTCCTTCCTTACTGACTGCACCATTCAGACGGCACTTATCATGACGACCGCTGACGCGCTTCCGCTTTGGCTAAAGCGTCCTTACCAAAAAGACCTATTCGGATGGAGCCCCGATATTAACTTCTCCTCCATTTTTATGTTCTGGTTTTTCCTGTTTCTGTTGACCGTGCATGTATTCCTCACTGCACGCTGCAGTCAAAGTTCAACTGTACCGAACTTTGACCGCGGCGCGCCAAGCGGTGCACTGCGCTGGCATTTGCGCTTGTGCTTTGCTTGATGCAGTGATGAAACGCCCTGGTGCGGCACAAGCCATCGAAAATGATGGGTTTCATATGTTGATTTGCAGATTTTAACCTACAGTATAGGGTAAAATATTTTTATACATTAAGCAATGTTAAAAGCTTGAAGGTCAAAAGAATTTTTTTTAAATGCATTTGGATTTTTTATTTGATGTTTTATGACTAAAAATGTATTTTGATAGAAATCATTTTAAAAGTAATTTAAAATTAATATTTTATAGATGATCATTTATAAATGTAATTAATGTAGGACAGCGACAACAAGCGGCAATAAAGGGACATTCAAAGGTGTGTAGAAAGGAACAAGTGAGTCAAAATATTTTTACAAGCAACTGAAGTGATGATGGAGATCATACAAAAATATTATCGCCATTAGTCGACTAATCGAAAGAATAATCGATTTATTAGTCCACTATTAAAACAACCGTTAGTTGCAGCCCTAGTGTAGAGTCGCTGCTCTTTCGTATTAAAAGGGGTGAGCTGTGTTTTGGGCAGAAGAAGCAACATCCAGAAATGTTTGAACGATTTTTAATCTCCAGTTTTAGAAAATGTTTGACCTGATTTTACCAAGTTTTGCTAGATCTAATTCTCCCTTTGAATTAAAATGTATTAACATATAAGAACAGCATTTACGTTTTTTTTCCCCCAGCCTAACTACTGTAAACGTGACGTCATACCGCATGTGCAAGACGTCTCGCTGTAAAACAGGATCTTTACTATTATTTTACACTCCTGATCAAAATCTTAAGACCAGTCAAAAAATTGCAAGAATTAGCATTTTGCACTATTGGATCTTAAGAAGGTTCTAAGTAGAGCTTCACAATGTTAAAAGGACAAATCAGTGCAAGAGACAAGAACATTTGAGCAGGGAATTGTCTGAAAACTGCATTTACACTCAAACATGATTTTTTCAGCTGATCAAAAGTTTAAGACCATAGTCTTTAAAAGCCAAAAGCTGTGCAAACATCTGGATTCCATGTCATTTTCTGTGAAGTCTTTACACTGTCAAGACCTCCTGATGGCAAAAGCAAAAAAGCTCACTGACTTTGAACGTGGTAGGATTGTTGAGCTGCATAAGCAAGGCCTCTCACAAGGTGCCATCGCTGCTGAGGTTGGACGCAGTAAGACAGTCATTTTGCATTTTTTAAATGATCCTGAGGGTTATGGAACAAAAAAGTCTAGTGGTAGACCCCAAAAAATTTCACCAGCTCTGAGCCGCAGGATCCGATTGGCTGTCCGTCAAGACACGGGACGATCCTCTACCCAAATTAAGGCCATTACTGGTGCTGACTGCAGCCCAATAACCATCAGACGGCATCTGCGATAGAAGGGCTTCAGAAACAAAAAACGTCTTCAAACGCCACGTCTTCTTCAACGTCACAGAATTGCCCGTTTGGACTTTGCAAGGATGCACCAAACATGGGACATTGAAAGGTGGAAGAAAGTTGTCTTCTCTGATGAGAAAAAATTTAACCTTGATGGTCCTGATGGCTTCCAACGTTACTGGCATGACAGGGAGATCCCACCTGAGATGTTTTCTACACGGCACAGTGGTGGGGGCGCCATCATGATTTGGGGTGCGTTTTCCTTCAATGGAACAATGGAGCTTCAGGTTGTGCAGGGGCGTCAAACAGCAGCTGGCTATGTGGAGATGTTGCAGCGGGCATCCCTCATGACTGAGGGCCCTCGTCTGTGTGGTAATGATTGGGTTTTTCAACAGGACAATGCTGCAGTTCACAATGCCCGCCTGACAAAGGAGTTCTTCCAAGAGAATAACATCACTCTTTTGGACCATCCTGCATGTTCCCCGGATCTAAACCCAATTGAGAACATTTGGGGATGGATGGCAAGGGAAGTTTACAAAAATGGACATCAGTTCCAGACAATGGATGCCCTTCGTGAAGCCATCTTCAACACTTGGAGCAACGTTCCCACTAGCCTCCTGGAAACACTGGCATCGAGCATGCCTAAACGATTGTTTGAAGTCATCAACAAGAATGGTGGAGCTACTCATTACTGAGTCCTTTTTTTTGACATTTTGATTTCTGTTTTGGGGGGTTTTCGGGTTTTTTTGAGCTATGGTCTTAAACTTTTGATCAGCTGAAAAAATCATGTTTGAGTATAAATGCAGTTTTCAGACAATTCCCTGCTCAAATGTTCTTGTCTCTTGCACTGATTTGTCCTTTTAACATTGTGAAGCTCTACTTAGAACCTTCTTAAGATCCAATAGTGCAAAATGCAAATTCTTGCAAATTTTTGACTGGTCTTAAGATTTTGATCAGGAGTGTATAACTCAGTCAGTATCATATTAGCATTACTTACACAGCATTCCCTAGAGAGTGTAGATCCTCACCTTAAATCTGAGATTTCAAAACGGCTGCTAACATTTTCTAATCCAGCAGATGGATTGACAGACGGACAGACCGATGGATTCATAACTTTTGCTTGAATAAGGGATTATACCTAGAGATGATTTGTATCGCACTCCAAATACTCGGTCAGATTAAACGCTTCCTTGTTGCAGGGGCCTGCTTTGTGTAACGCTCCCGGTTGTTTCTGTCCCGCAGCCTGGCAGAGGAGTTGCTGTCAGAGGCCCTGTCTGACGTGGCGAAAGAGTTTCAGGACGTTGTGGAGGAGTACGCCGAGGCCGTCTTCACCTCAGAGTTTCTGCGGCCCGTCCTGTCGCCTCCGGCTTCAGCCGCAGCCGTCAGCAGCCAGTAGGACGCCGCGGCTCTGCGTCTGCTGCAGTTTCTTCAAAGATGAACTGGACCCTGTACGCGTTCGCTGCATTAAATCAACAACTTCTTTGACACAGGAGTACGGATATTTATTTTTCTAGAATTTTGTACATTTGGAAAGATGTGTTTAACAGCCTGTGTATTTATTTTGAAATGTGTTGATCTCGAGTGAAATAAAATGTTCTTTTACCGAGGTTTTAGATATTTTTAAAGAAGCTGCTGCAGATGATGACGGAATTACGCAGGGAAACAGCGGCCTCATCACTCTTTATGGTCCATTTGTATCTGTGAAAGTAGTCCTCGGGGAAAGTTAGTTTAGCGAAGATAAGCTTGAAGAGACCGATATGACATTACAGAGGATTATAAGATTACTGCCCTCTCTTTGCACTTGGTTTAAATCTCCCCGAGGACTACTCACGCTTTCTATTTTCACGGTGAAATACGGAAATGAATTATTCCATATGGTCTCCATTTGGAAATGTCTGGAAGGCAAATGGCATCTTGTGTTCATTTCCACTGTTGCTTGGATTCTTATTTTGCTTTATTCTCCTAATAAAGAAGCTCGGTGCTCCTCAGTTTTCTTCCTTTCTTTCAGTATTTAATGTAGTGTCACAGAATAGTTGAGCACAGGGAAATTGTGATTTTTCTTTTGTCATCATAAAGCCTTTCGTTTTGGGGAAGCTTAAATTGATTTAATTGCGCTTCCCTCAGTGCAATCCAGCAGTCCTCTCATGGCGTTTTAGCCCACTAGACTAAACAAAATTTGCCCACTAGATTATAAAGTACACTACAGATAATCACAAACCGAATCACCCCATAATTATGGTGAAAAGCGACAATTTTGACAACCAGGCACAACCAAGACATACTAGGCCCACTTACAAAAAGTCTGAGTCCCTTAACGGCAACATGAAAGTCATTCAGCCAGAACAGGAGGGAAACGCGCAGATGTTGCTTTGGACTGTGGGGACCGGCTTTTGCAGCGGCATTCAAATATCGACTGTAAAATTAGTCGCTCCATCTTTCTTCGTGGCTGTGTTCGAGTGCTCAGCATAATGCCTACCATCCGAGCTTCTTTATGACCTCTGACAAATCAGATCGTCAAGAGGTGTTGCTTCTTCTCTTGATGACTTTCAGAATGCATAACTTGAAGGCCAGCTGCGTCAGAAGCATTTGGCCTCTGTTGTGTGTCAGGAGCTACCAGCCAGGGACGCTCAGTGTGTTCAGTCCAGAAGAAGAGCAACTGTTGCTGAAGCCGCTAAAGAATGAAATAACATTGATTTGGTAAAATGGCCCAGTCAAAGTCCAGACCTGTATTATAAGATTTGGCTGCCAAACATAAAATTTGATGTTCAGATATTCTTTGCAGCCAATCTGAGTTTGACCTATTTTATTCAAAGAGCGAAGCTGGTAGAGACGTAATATAAATGTAAGAGGTAATATAAAAAGACTTGCTGATGTAATTGCAGCAGTGGGTGACTCTTCAAAATAGTGACTCGTGAAGGTGGATTAGGCCACACTTTAATGATTTGTATTTGTAAAAATAAACCATATATCATGTTGCCTTCTACTTAACCTCCTAAGAACAGAGAACATTTAGTCCAAACACGGGAATTTAAACACCCAACAAACGATCAGTTTCCCTTCAAGCATATATGTTTGATCACTTGTCTGTGTCATTTACAGATCTGTCCGGAAAAAGAAAAATATATGTTTGAAGAGAAACTTATAATTTTCTTTGGACTAGAATTATCAGGCCTTAAGAGGTTAACAGGTACAGACTACTTTTTGTTGGCCTATTACATTAAATTCTAATAAAATACTTGAACGTTCTTCATTGTATTGTGAGCAATTTGGAAAAGGTCAAATGGCTTTGAATATTATTACTGTACACATGCAGATGCTGCCGCGAAGAGACCAAAATTAGCAACTATTTTGTTCATAATTAGAATTTATAATGATCTGAGGGGGTTAGACCTTGCCTCCGGCCAGTTCTGACTCATTATCAAAACTAATTTCCAAACTGGTCAGGATTCGACTGACTGCAGCACATTTGAGATGCTTCGAGGGGGAAACTATTATATGTTGGTAAAGTAGGTCAAGCATTTGACATTTAAGTCTTTTTTTTTTCAGCTGATGCTCTATATTCTTATCAGATGGATGTCAGGTCTTCAGGCTCATTAGTCATGCTGGCATCAAGGCTGGTCGTTGGTGAGCGGTCTGTCAGGCAGTACTGCTGCAGCATGCATCCTAATGTCTTCTCATGCAAATGCTCACTTTTCTGCAGAGATTTCCAAATGAGTGGGAGATTTAAGCTTCTTTCAGCGTGCACATGGATACATTTTTAATTCGTGTATTAGATTAATAATGAGTATACTTATTTCACCTTTATTACTTATGCATTATTTCACCCTGTCTACTCTTAAGACTAATCTTAAAACTTTCCTTTTCGACAAAGCTTATAACTAGAGTGGCTTATGTTGCCCTGACCTACCTATGGGGATGTGCTTCTATGGGCTTAGGCTACTGGAGGACATCAGGATCTATTCTTCTCACTCTATCGAGTTCTACTGTTCTTCAATTATGCATTGCTTGTCATAATTTCTGCTTATAACCTTTTGTTCTCTCTCTTTTTTTCTTCATAGTAGGTACATCTGGTCTGGCGTTCTGTTATCTGAGACATCATCCAGAGAAGACAGATCACCACTATTACCATCTAATGTAGAACAGATTCCTGGATCAATGTGTGCTTCTGTGCTTTTTGTCTGTCTTGTGTCTCTGCTCTGTCTTCTGTAACCCCCAGTCGGTCGAGGCAGATGACCGTTCATACTGAGCCCGGTTCTGCTGGAGGTTTTTCCTTCCCGCTAATGGGTGGTTTTTCTTTCCACTGTCGCTTTATGCTTGCTCAGTATGAGGGATTGCAGCAAAGCCATGTACAATGCAGACGACTCTCCCTGTAGCTCTACGCTTCTCCAGGAGTGAATGCTGCTTGTCGGGACTTTGATGCAATCAACTGGTTCCCTTATAAAGGAAATTTTTGACCAATCTATATAATATGATTGATTTTGACTTTGTAAAGTGCCTCGAGATGACATGGTTCATGAATTGGCGCTATATAAATAAAATTGAATTGAATTGAATTGAATCTATGTAAAAAGATCAGTAGATAAAAACAAGACGTGCTTTTTGAGTTAAGGGTAATCCAATAGTGGTACTCCTTTTTGGTAGAGACTTATATGTTTGTTCCACAAAAAACAAGATAACGGTATGCAGTTTATCTTTCAAATCTCAAACCGACACTAGTTGGGTGTCAGCGCTTCTCAAAAGGTCTCGGTTTCGGTGAGCCCGTCACATCTGCAGATCTAAAGTGTTGTGTTGGAGAAGATTCTTGCAAGTCACAGAGATTGTAAGTTAGTGAACAGAACACGTTGCTATCTCTGTTCCTGGGGGTTCAAATCTTTACACGTTATTGTTTTTTTTTTGTTTATATAGTTTTATGATATGTTTTCTGATATATGCATTTTAGAAAGCAAACACTATCGAGAAATACTTTAAATTACCAGCTAACGTGAGTCACAACTGGTTAGAGTGCCTTGCACAAGTACCTTTCTGCCAGCTTTGCACATCTAGAGATTGCCATGTTTACTTATTAGGACTCAGCTTGGATGGAGAGCATCTGTGAAAAGCACATTTCATGTCTTGCCACAGATTCTTAATTGGATTTAGGACTTTGACTGGGCCATTCTACCACACGAAGATATGTTTAGCTCACCTTCCCATCAACTCATGTCACTTCCCCTGTCCCTGCTGAAGAAAAGCATCCCAACTGTTTCTTGATGTGCTCAGCAGGATGTGCCAGAGGTGTGACCAAGTCAAGTCTCAAGTACAGACATCCAAGTTCGAGTCAGCTCTCAAGTCAAAACACGTATTTCTTAAGTCCCAAGTCTGAAACTTCAAATTTCAAGTCGTTGCCTGTCTTTAACAATGTTGAAATATGTTAAATGTAAATAATAGAGCATATGTTCCTTTTAAGTCAGTATTTATGTCAAAACATGATGAAACCAAGTCAAAGTTGTGTGACTGGAGTCCCCACCTCTGGGATGTGCACCTCGTGTGTGTGCATTCTGCATGAAGGCCAAAATGTCTTATCTGACCAACACTTTCTGCTGTGTCCCTCATATGGCTTGCGGCAAACATTAAACTAGAGGTCTTACTGCTTTCATTAAACAATTTCTATTATCTATTTCTCCGTTGGCCAGATTTGTGGATTACATGAATAAAAGTTGTTGTTTTTTTCTCCTGTCACCGGATTCTTGCACCTGAGCAGCGGATCTCTGCAGCCCCACCAGAGTTACCTCTTGGCTACCTCTCTGATCAACGCTCTCCTAGCTGACATTGTCAGTTACGGTAGATTGTCTTTGTCACGGGAGACCTGTAGCTGTGTCAAACAGTCTTCCCTTTTCAGATGATGGTTTGATCTTGTTTTTTTTTTTTTTTTTAAATCTAACCCAGCTTTAAACGTACCCACACCTTTACCTCTGACCCGTCTGCTCTGTTCCTTGGTCTTCACGATGCTGCTTGTTAATCTGACAGTAGATGCACATAAATAAGCGAGGGAAAAGATAAATGTTATATCAAAGGACAGACGTGGGTGAACTAAAAAAGAAAATCATACATTTTATGTCTTGTAATCTTTTAAATAAAGGACCTTTGATGTAAAGTGCACTTGTCTGCCCGCAAGGCAGCAGCAGGAGACGGAAACTAAAAATATGCACCTTAGCAACTATTTTGCTGACTGGGCACTATGCTGCGTTTTGTGACTTTTTAATGGCTCCTGAGATGCTGTGTGTTGCTGAATCAAATCTTGCCTCTGTTTTCCAAAAGCCCCTCAGCGGTTATAAACAGAGTTACCTGGGAGAGTTTCTGCTTCCTTATACGGCACTTCATCAACCTTTTGACATCTTTGCAATAGAGTTTTATTGTCCGGAGTGCCACACTTCTGAAAGCCGACTTTTTAAACAGATTCTCCAGTTTTCTTTTGTTTGTTTTTTTCGTTGTAAGGATCTTTATTGAACCCAGGGTGTTGTGTCTCTTGTTTACAGCCAGCTTGTCTTCAAATGTATGACGACGGCTTTGTAAAAGCAACTGATTTAATTCAATTAGCAATTTTGTTTTTCTCCCTTGGACGCTGTCAGTGGAGTCATTTTGTGTAATCAGTGCTATCGGTCTCCCTGACTTCCTGGCCTTGAGGCCTTTTCAATTAGTTTTCCTCGGCGGAATCTGGGCTCAGCGCTCTGCACAAGAAGTATGTGGTCGTTGACTTCCATGATAAAAACAAATTGCTTTTGTGCTCTCCCTTTGAGTTTGGTAATGTAGCATGTCCATCTCTCATATTCCAGGGCGAAGGCTCGGCCACAGGCGTTTTCCTGCATCAATATTCTTCTGTGTGGACCTGTGTGCTTTCAGGGCTGTGGGATCTCATGCGTGATCGCATATGAGGAAGCGAGGGATGGAAACAGCAGGTGCCACTATGACCACTTCACACGCGATGATGGCGTCATGTGTGAGAGGAGCTATTTTACAGCAATTCCAGTCTAGTGTTGCACTCAGATATGGGCTTAAGAATGAATTAGAGTTACCCGTAAGGTAAAACATCTGCCAGATTAAGTGCTCCTCACAAGTGGATCGGGCTTAATTGTGTGCCTGAAAAGCAGGAGCTACATTTTGAAAAGGTTCTATTTCTGAGCCACAATTCTCAAAGATCCTGAATATTTCCGTTCTGCCTTTGGTGACTGCCCCTGCTTGACCAGCTGCTTACGTGATGGAGAGTTAACAAGGGTGATGGCTCACACCCTGATGCTGTGGGTTAGTTCCTCTCTTTCTCTTTAAACCCCCGTTATCAACATCCTAAACTAACAATGCACAGAAAGTGCCCTACAAATGTGTTCATGTCCCTAGCGTTCTCATTTTATTAGGTGTATTTTATTAGGAATTGATGTGACAGGCTAACACATATTTATTTGATGGACCTAATTAGGATTTGAAAGGAAGACGGCTGTCATTTTTCTTTAGAAATGAAAACCCAGCGAAGCGAGACAGCCATTCGGCATATCTTTTAAGGTATGTTTCTACTTACTACGCTGATCGGAGGGATGAGCTTTTTGCCTATTCATCTTTCCAAATGATCTCAACTTGAATGAAGGGCATCGTTGGACTTCAGCGTTTTATCAGAGATTCTGTTGTGGCTTTAGTTCTGGGCTTTGACTGGACGACTCTAACACATGAATATGCCCCTTCTGCAAACATACATCC
Source organism: Fundulus diaphanus (assembly GCA_037039145.1). Taxonomy (NCBI): domain Eukaryota; kingdom Metazoa; phylum Chordata; class Actinopteri; order Cyprinodontiformes; family Fundulidae; genus Fundulus; species Fundulus diaphanus. The sequence goes on from CM073124.1 coordinate 16,625,919, forward strand.
CTGGCTGTATGTTTGCAGAAGGGGAACATCTGCCCATGTCTGAGGTGTTTTGCAGCTTCTAAAAGGTTTTCTTCCAGGCTTCCTCTATATTTAGCTCCATTCTGCTTCCATTAACTCTGACCAGCTTCAATATCCCAGATGAAGAACAAATTCAAGGAGCATTCCCAAGCCATGCTGCCACCACCATGCGTCACTGTGTTAGTTTTACGCAATGCACAACATTTTCCATGTAGCCTAGAAAGTAACATTTCGTCTCCTCAAGCCAGAGCCCTTTCTTCAGTATGCTTTCTTCTCATGCATTTTTTTTCAACAATGACCTTCTTCTTACCATTTCTCCATGAAGGTCAGATTTGGGGAGTGCTGCACTTACAGTTGCACCGTCAGCAGACTCTCCACACTGAGATGTGGATCTCTGCAGCTCCTCCAGAGTTGTCATCAGTCTCTTGGCTGCTCCTCAAACATATTTCCTCCTTTCCCAGTCATGTCTTTGCAGCTGTGCCACTCCCATTTCAGTTTAGGATGATGGATTGAACAGTGCTCTATGTTGGATGTTTAAAGTTTGAGATATTGTTTTATTGGGGTGTAACCATACATTGGTCAACATCGATATATCGATTTAATGATTAACGATCCAATTACATTGATGCAAGATTAAAATATCAATCCATATAGTCATTATTAAGATATGCCTTTATTTTAAAATTTAGGCATGAGACTAATGTGAGGAGGTGATGTATTATTAGTAGTGGTATTTCAAAGTTAGACAAATGCTGTTTTTGATACATGTAAGAGCTTCAAAATAAAACGGTCAAATCTTTTTTTCTTCTTCTGTGAGTTGATATAAATGTAAACAGTAGTGTTAGATGGCCTGACAATATCGCGTCATATCATATTGATCGCATCGATCGGAAATCGTAGCAGACTTTTTGATGTGGGCAAAAATCGTATTGTCATCCAAACAAATCAATATAACTTTGTATCATGATGAAGCTGGTGATTCACACCCCTATTGTTTTATAACCTCACCTGGCTTTACATTCCTTCACGCCTTCATGCCTGACCTGTCTGCTGCGTTTCTCGGTCTTCATGTTGCTATTTGTTCTATAGGGCTGGACGATAATTCAATGTCAATATACATCGATCAATAGACATATATCAATGATAGAAAACAAGGGTATATAAGAAGTTCAATAGAATAACAGCTGTCCTTTTTGCATTCTAGCCATCTAGGTTAATATTAGTCACTACATCCTCCCTACCAATTCAATTCAATTCAATTCAATTTTATTTATATAGCGCCAAATCATGAAACATGTCATCTCAAGGCACTTTACAAAATCAAGTTCAATCATATTATACAGATTGGGTCAGATTATACAGATTGGTCAAAATGTCCTATATAAGGAAACCAGTTGATTACCAATCATAAACGTAGACCCAGGAACCAAGCTCCGCCCCCTTCACAGAGTTCAGAGAACACGCATTCTTTTTCCTTTTTTTTAAAACTTGCAGTTTTGGTGAAAAGTTGGTTGAATAATTGAGTTTGAATTCAGTGTTTGTGTGTTCTATATCTGAAAACAGGTCGCTAAGCAACACCATAAAATGGTCAGGACGGCACTTAAAATATATGTTTTGAATTTGTTGATAATTATGGATATCGATCAATATGATTTCTATTTTATCAATATACTTTCTATGACTATATCGTCCAGCCCTACTTGTGAATGTAGAAAGTTTACTAAGATGCGAGTTTGTTCCCTAGTTCATTAATGTTCTCTAACAAACACATGAGCAGCTGTTTTCCTCCCGAGGTTAAATTACACACAGGTGGATTTTTTTTTACTCTGTAGGCGACTTCTGACAACAATAGGTTGCACTAGATTTTATTTAGGGGTATTAAATTAATTCTAGTAATTTTCTTTGCGACACATTTTCAAGACGATATATTTTTTCTCCCACTTCACTCTTTTTTTTTTAATTTTTAAACCAAATTATAGTAAAACATACTGAGGCGGCACGGAAGATTAAATTTTGAAAAAGAATGGGAGAGACTGGACAGGAAATGGACGAAACGCAAGCAAATCAAAGTCCCAAGGAAATATGTAAAGAATAAAACCAACAAATCATAAAAGTTGGAGCTTGATGAAATTTTAATCCGGCATTTCTAAATGTTTTTAAACTAATTTAAACTGTTCAATTCTGCCCATGCCACGTGGCTTTCTTTCCTCGTTGCTGTAGCCTGTTGCAGTTTTTACTGCGTTTTTTCTTTTCTTTTTTGCTTTTATAAATACAAACTTCACGTCCTGGAAACGTGAAGAGACGGAGGACTGCCGCTGCCTCTCAGCAGCAGCAGTCCGGGATTGCGCGCACCGCTGGAGGCAGTCGAGCTGCAGAGCGGAGCCTCGGTGTGAAGCAGCAACTCCTCCTGATGTTTGCGGCGGAGAGGAGAGAGACAGAGACAGAGACGGACGGGAAGAGCCGGAGCTGGGTGGGCATGACATGTGAGCAAAGTCTGCACAGATACAACGCACAGTCAAAGTAGCCATGTCCGCGGCGCGGCGCTCCGCCGGACTCTGCACAGGTGAATGAGAAGCTCCGCCGCGGCTTCGAGACCCTTTTTCTTCCGCCGCTGTCAGAGATTCGGTGGTGGGGGGGGGGTGTGCCGAGCGACGAGGCAGTGTCCGCTACAGTCATCCAGGTGAAGCCGCCAGGAGAGGGGCGGAGGGAGGCAGAGCTGCCGCTTAATTAACTCTCCGACGAGCAAGAACACAGGGACGGTCTGCGGAGACAGGTGCGCACCGGAGAGGACACTATGTCAAAGGAGACAAAAGGGAGAGGTAAGAAGGGGGGGGACGTGACATCACGGGTGGTCTCGTGCTAACAGGTAGACCTCTGTGTCTCGCGCTGGTTTGGCTCCAGCCGCATGTATGCATGGATGGATGGATGGGGTCCGTGACGGAATGCGCGACAATCGACACGGACCCCCGCGTGTGAGACAGCCCGATCCGGTCTGCTCCTTATCTCTGTCCCGTTCCTCCGCGTTTCCCCTTCAGGTGATCCAAGTCAGCTGCGTGAAATGTTACGGAACAAACAGTGAGGGGAAGACAAACCCGCCTCTCCTGTCCAAACACGCAGGGACACATTTTCTGAACATTTGCGGGTGTATTGGAAATTATACAAAAAGACCTGAGTCACAGGCTGATTGTAAAAAAAGCAAAGTAAAAAACAGGAGACGCATACAGGGAAATATAGAGGGCTCTAGTGTGCTAATAATAGCATGGAGTTTATGTATGCAGCTCATTTGATTGTTGAACTGGATTGGCAGAAAGGAGAGCTGACAGGACAGCATCCGAGGAGGCCTTTGAAGTCATAAGATTTCTGTTGCACAAAAAGGTTTACTGGTGCCCTCTGAAACAAGCATTGTATTGCTGCACAGGTGCCACCTGTCTGCATTTTGTTCATATAAAGCAGGGCTGCACATTTCATTTAATGCAGCTTCTCCTCTTCCCAACAAAGACTTTTTGATTTTTGCTGGTTGAATAAAATCTGACCTGCTAGCAGCTGCAGAAAGGTGTTTTTTTCCCCCCATCCCTCCGTAAGAGCGAGTCTCTAGATCTCTTGCAGCTCCTGGCTCGGTGTTCTTGCACATGGCCTCAGTGCTCTGACCTTTTCCACAGGCCAGGAGTGGACGGGGAACTTTCCCGCAGGGATCAATGACATTTCCGATTATTGTCAAGCTAAGTGGTGGCAAAACGTCTCACGATAGAGTGGGGATTTCATTTATTGCAGACGTGGAATCAAAGCAATATCCTTGCACTGGGGTGCAGAACCCCCCCCCCCACCCCCCCCCCAAAACTTCAACCTATGTTGCTGGGATTTTAACAACAGAAAGGAGAGCGTAAATGTGAAGCTGATGGAACATGATGCATGTTTGGTTTGTTTGTTGCATAAGTTAAAGTATGGGAAGTGTGGCGGGCATTTACATTCAGCTTTTTTGATATGACTCAATACAACTCACCTGGCTATTAGAAACAGACAATAAGCCTTCGGTAGCTTTGGAGGAGCTGCAGAGATCTACAGCTCAAGTGGGAGACTCTGTTGACTGGACAGCTATTATGCAATGTGGCGTTGAAGCTTGGCAATTAGAAAGCCAAAACATAAACTGACAACCAGAAACCCCATCCGCACTGTCAAACATGGTGGTGATTTCGTCATACTGAGGGGATCCTTTTCTTTTAAGGTGACAGGGCAGCTGGTGATGCAACATGAAGATTTTTAACTGTAGTTTCAGTGAAATGTGGTTTGACAAACCATTTCCCTTTGGGATAAATAAAGTATTTTTTAATTTGACATAGTATTGACTCTTTTTAGACTTATTGATTACAAAATTTGTGCCCATGTGTTTTACAAAAACGTTCAGTTTTATGCGAAATGGAAAGCTTAAAAAAGTCAACCCCCATGGCAGAGTATTCCTTAAGGGTTACTATGCAGACGTCAGCTTACATGTGTGCTGGATCGGTTTAGATCAATGGAGCAAACAGAAACAAATTAGGACTAAAGGGACAAATAAACATTGTCAAACCGTATAAATCAAAGTAAATTAACTTCATCAAAGGTTAATTGACGGGAGGATCAAGATTTTAAAGCAGACAGGCAGCATGCAAATCAGGGAAAATGAATTTTACTTCAACAGAGATACTAAACCATATGGGTCACAATAAAAGTGTGTGTGTGTGTATATATATATATATATATATATATATATATATATATATATATATATATATATATATATATATATATATATATATATATATACAATGCACTTTTTCTTTCTGTGGGTTTGGTATCTGCAGCTCCTGAAAGCTTGTCTAAACGATAAAAGCACTAATTTCAGATGCTATCCATCAATCTAATGAGGAGACCCTGGCATGGCACCCAAGCTGAGAAAGGGACCCTTCAGCTGGGCTGAAGGTAGACATACAGATGGTGACGTGGTTTATTTGTCCAGTTGTGGTAGAGCTTCCTTAGGCACTGCTAAACCATGACCAGGAGCAAGTTCTGCAGCAGCTCAGAACCACAGCCTGATTTACAAACTTAATAAAATGCAATGTATTTTTAAACGCTAATCCTTGTACAGGGTTTGTGCACAAAAGTCTGGAAACATTTGGAGTTGAAGTATTTTACAGTTCATAATAATTATGTGTATTTCCAGGCTTTATTACTTGTCAGTATCATCCATCCATCCATCCATCCATCCATCCATCCATCCATCCATCCATCCATCCATCTCCTTTCAGTCACCACGGTGGAACTGTCTGAGGCAAACCCTGATAGAAAAAAAGATGAATCGAGGCGCTTGTGTTCAGCAAATATCAGGCCTGTGGTTGTCTATTTTTAGCAGAGAGACTCTCAAAAGACAAATTAGCTTCTCTGGTTGCACTGAAAATCCCTTTTTAATCAAACAGCTGTAGCTGGATGTTTTCTTCCTATTAATCTTTTTCATATTTCTTCGAGCCGTGCTGGTAAATTCACCTGCCAATGGAAACCGCACATTGAGGACTCTTATTATTTCGGAGCTGCAGAGCAGAGCTCGATGAAACAAAAGTCAGCTGTGCAATGTTTCAGCGGCTCGTAGGGGACAGTGGAAAGAAGCTGCTCTGCAGGACTGTTTAGAGATTGTGCAAAGAGGAAAGGGCTAAGATTTCTCTCTCTGCATGCTGTCCTGTGGTATAGGAAATTAATTAGAGAAAACTACCCGATGTCCTGTTTGCTAAAGGGGGCTGTGCTTAGTATCGCAGCAGGGGTGCCAATAAGTGTGGAACTGGTGATTTAGTTAAAAAAAACTACAATTATTAATGAACTTAAATTCAAATGAGACTACTGCATCTAAACCGGAGTATGTTTTTACGTCCTTTACACATCTTTAACAGTGGTGCCAATAAGAACCGATGGTGCTGTCTAACTCTGCCATCAGGACTTAAGAGTCTCAGTTTGCACAGCCTTTCTCATCTCCTGCAGGAACACAACTTCATGCTCGGATCACACGTCTGCCAAAGCAGAGGATAATTCCGGTTTTAATCATTTGAAAGATAATTTGAGCGGAGTAATAAGGATTAGGAAATTATGAAAGCTGCGTTCAACAAAGCGTCAGTGCGGAAAATAAAGCAGGTGTTGCTCAGAATTTTAAGAACGTTGATGGATTTCTCTAATCCATTTTAAAGGATTTTAAATAGGGAGGCTTTTGAATGCTAGCTGCAATCTAAAAAGCTGCCGTGGTTTATGCCGCTGGGATTCTCAATTGCACTAAAGACAGTAGGGATACTGCTAACATTTTTCAATAAAGGGTTGTTTTTTTTCTGAAGATATCCTATGTCCAGTGGATGAGAAAGAGTCATACATAGAAAACTGAGCCATAATGGATCAGTGAATCTCAAAGAAAATACCTACAGCTCTGGTATTAAATTTATATACACTATTTACAAGCATATTTACGTATTAATCATTTATTTTTGCCTTTTCTCTTAACAAGGTCAAGGCCTATTATCCAGTCGTCGCAGATCATGATTGAATGCCGTTTTTTTAGATTATTTTTGTCAGCATAAAAAGGTCTCACTCTTTGGATAGACTAGTACTAAGAACAGTGGGAGCGTTCAAGAAACCCAGTGCTGATTTAGGAGAGAGAATTGTAGATTTACACAAGCTGGAAACGTATTCTGAAACCATTTCTAAATTTCAATTGATTGTACACAAGCAACAGTTATCTGGTCAAATTTATGATAAAATCTTGCGAACTTTCATACTCGGATGAAAGGAAACTGGGTTGAATGTTGAGGAACAACCAACCAACCAACCAACCAACAAGAGTCAAAGTGATGGTAAACTTGAAGCTACTAGTACACCTGTGCGACTTTTCACAGCACATTAAGCTTTAGATCACCTGAAAAGGTGCTGATCAAGAGAGCTGTCACCTCCTAATCAACATGTTCTAATCAAAATTCGCAGCGGCCCCAATGGTCAAGCCAAAAGTCTTGTAGAGAGAAGTTGTGTGGTCAGATTAGACTAAAATTTAGCTTTTTGCCTGCACGAGCAAGGTGTTGGTCTGTAAAAGTCTTTCATCCAGGACTTGTATAACAGGGGCAGCTAACATCTCTGCAGACTCCACACACCCTGCACACAAAATGCTCAGACTTTTACTCTCAGGTTAACGCCACAGACCGCGAGCTACAAAAACCAGGGACCGTTCCTTCCCCCAGACTGTCTCCCTGATAAGCACTTAACAGTCAGAGCGCCCATATTGTTACCATGCATATTTGACTAAATTCAATGATGTCTTTCTCTTAGTAAAAACACTGAATATATACATATTTAGAAAAACCATTTTTATTTTTCTCTTTTTATATTTGTATTTTAAATGTCTTAATTAAGACCAAATTGGAATAGTTATTCGCTTTGGTTTCTCTTGAGGGGCCCTTGAGCTGTTTTCCACTTAATTCCCATTTTGTGTTGTATCTGTTTAAGGCAAAATCAATAAACTTGACCAACTTGTCCTTTGACCGTTTGGGTGTATTCGCTCTATGTGGTATCTAATTTAGTTACCTTACAAATACGGGCAAAAAAATGGTACCACTAGCGTACCACTAAAGGTACAGTTTGTGTAACGGTTCTAGGTGTGAACCCGAAATTCAGCAGAACACAGAGTTACGTTAAAAAGGCTTTATTGGTAACGTTCAATGCAGACAGAGCAGGAGTTGCTGGCAGAACCAGACTTGAACAGATGCAGGTGGAGCACACAATGACTGAAAACATCACGGCAGCAGAGCACAAGTGAGACGATCTGGCAGTGAGTGGGAGAGGGAGACAGGTATATGAAGGCTGGGGAACAGGTGAGCAGAGTAGGAAGCGATTAGTGGCACTGGTCTGGGCTGATGACTGAAAATTGCAAACAACTGTGTGTTCCAACAGGACAGCGGTCCTTGACCAACATCAAAACTGCTTTTTGAATGACCCACAACCTTAACCTTTTTTCAAACTTTGCAGTCTTAGAGTAAAAGCAAGGTTCGTGCGGAGGAACTGACCAATAAAATGATGGCTCCAGCACTTTGCAACAGTCCTGTCTGAGAAGAGGGAGTGCAGCTTATACTCCTACAATAGCATGTGGATTTTTTTTTATTGATATGTTATTATTGTTATATTATATCATATTTTTATTTCCAAAATATGAGATAAATTAAATGGATGAATACGTGGGCTTTGAACATGCACCAAATGAGTGCTTGCTTTGGCCTCAAGAACTAAAAAGATATAATGATGGCAGCAGAATTTGTTTCTCCTGAGTGGAAACTGTTGTTTTCTGTCTAATAGGAACCTTATCAAGTCACATATTTTCAATGCATGAGAATACTATACAGGAAACTGGGTACACAGTCCCCTATACTGTATAGCTCATTGTGTAATTAAAATAGTAAATATATTAATACATTTTACCATAGCACCACCAAAGTACATAAGAAAATAATGCATATCAAGTTGTCCATGTTCTTGATTTAGCTTATTTTGACTGGCTGAATAACTTTGTGACTAAAGCGCATCTCTAATCAACATGATAACCTGTTCAGAGAATTCAATCTTTGCATCTGTCAGCATCAATTTTCAACTAGATCTAGATCTAGATCTATATGGTCTCAAGGTTTTTCGCAGCCTCTACGGTTCCACGAGATCGCAACACGGGGCTAGAAGGTTGTTGATGGCTCCAAAATGTCTGTGATGAGATGTGTTCGAATATCAGTGAAGTGTACGCACATATTTAAGGCTTCATGTACAGTTTTTCATCTAATTTAGATATTTATTAGACGCTAAAATGTTTTGCTGCAATCTATTTTAAGAGTAACTGATATATTCAAACAAAACATTTTAATACCACAATTGAGTAGCAAAAATATTGTTATTTTTTTAAAGGCATCCCTGTGGTGTTGAATTATTTTCTTTAAGGAGAAAGAAGTAGGTCTGAAAACTCAACCTGTGAAATTCTTCATCTTTTATAGAGTGTTTTTTTTTTACATAAAACAAAGGAGCATGCAGGAGTTATGGCATTATTGAATTTACTATTGTCATAGAGAAAACTTTTGAACATGTCTTGAATGAATATACAGGATAATTTTAGATTTTGTCACAAAGCTTTTTTACATACATTAATAATCTAGGTTATCTACCTAAAAACACCATCTTAAAGGTTAAGAAGAAGCAGTTCAAACAATGAGCTTCACATAACAGTGGTGATTTTAGTGCTTAGAGGCCCTATTATTTAAAGATTTGTGTGAAGCCAAATCAGAAAGTCATGTTTTCATGCCATAGCTCACAGCTATATCCGCAGTAGTGCCACATTTCTATTAAGAAATGTTATTTAGCTAATTTCATTCTACCCCGCCTATTCAATTTTAACTTTTCCCTGCTGTTTGGCCTTTGCTGAAATGTGTTATTACTAGTCTCAGTTGGAGATGTAGCACCCCAGAGCATTTTTTGGAGTTTGAATGAAAATGAATCAGACAGACTTTTTTTTTTTTTGTTGCTGTCTAAATAAAATAAATAGGTAACCTACCTCCGGCTTTGCTGAGATTTGGCATTGTGCTATAAATAGCTGCTGGATGCTGATGAGAAATCTCTTGCTCTCCTTTTCTGTCCTTGTAAAATCGAATGTTGAGAAGATTTTTTTTTGTGAAAATGTTTTTTTGAGTAAACCGATGGCACATGTGCCTGCCAAAAACAATTTAGTTTGATTCTATCAGTGATTTCCTGAAGCCATTTCTTGTCACTTAGACAAGACAGATATATGTTATTAGAATTCAACAGCTTGCTGTGTCATGTTGTGTCTTCAGATTAGAAAACGGTCCCAAGGGAGTCTGTTTAGCAACCGGCACCCCTGTGTTCTCCGAATATGACAAATATGTGTGCTAATGCACGCAAGCTCATGACCTATGTTGTTTTAGCTGATCTTACAAAACGCTGGTAATTTAAATTTAATAGCTGTTTGTCATGGAGGAGCACAGGGTCTTGTGTCAGGGAGCGCGCAGCAGCTGTTTGGGTGTCCGAGGAGAGGAGAGGTGGTGGTGGGGGAGGGAACCGACCGGCTCACCTGGAAGCAGAGAACGGTCCTCTTGTTTCCTGCCAGTGAAAAAGGTTTGATGTCAGAGATGTGGTCGGGCAGAGTGTATTTTTCATTTTCTGTCTTTGTGAGTTTCTTCAGATTTCTGAAGGGTTTTGCTATAGAAAAGGGCCTTTTCAAGGCACAATTACTCACTCGCTCAAATCTGCAAGCAATCGCTCTGTGTGCTTAAAATCTCCCATTTGTCCCGGCCCTGTAAATGGTCTGCACTTAAGAGCCTTTAAAGGTCTGCACAATGTGTTTCTGATTCGCACGCCGATGGCAGCAGATTGGAGTTTAGCTTCTTCTTCCGGACTTATTTGAAACTGGAAATTTGATATTTTCCTTTGGCATTTTATGGTATATAATTATATAGATTAGTCAGTAACGTAAAATACCAATGGCACGCCTCCACTCCCTAACAACTTTCATGATAATAAAGTTGTTTTTCCACAATCTGTCTGGTAGACAAAAAGCTACTGCACAGTTATAAACTTAAAACTTTTAATTTAAAGAAATAAATTAAATATTGGTGTAAGTGTAAAACACCCTATCCCTACTATAAGACACGGTGTTGGGAGAATCATCCTGTGAGGATGTTTCGCTTCAGCAGGGACAGGGAAGCTGGTCAGAGTTGATGGGAAGATGGATAGAGGAAAATAAAGTGCCTGTTAGAGCACTGGTGTCCAAACTTTTTGCCACATGGACCAAAATGGCCACAAAGATATATTTTTTTAAACGCAGACTTTGGTACTCCCAGGTTTGCTTTTGAGTAAAGCTTGCAGGCTTTTTGTTGTCCTATCTACTATAACTTAAGAATGGCTAAAACCATTCTCGCTGAATACTTTGTGTCGTACCAAACATTTTACATTTTAGAAAGATTTAAATTTCAGTGAAAGTTTTGCTGTGATGCAAAAAAAGCCTCCAGCTGCATCAACTGCCTGTGCTCATGGTTGGCGCAGCCTGTGCTCGCTGGGCCACAGGAAATCAGTCCAAGGGCCAAGACTGGCCCCCCGGATCATTGGGAATCCCTGTGTTTGTGTTTATCTTCTGATGGGAACGAATGGTCTTCATCAAAAGGCCGGAGGTACCAGGAATATTGCAGATAAATGTATACTCATTTGCTAGATTGGCCTATTCAAAATCTGGAAATAAGTCCAAAAGAAGAGTTGGATGTTTACTGAACCTCTACATTACACTAAGTTCAAGTATAATATTATCTATATAGCACATTAAAAAAAACAACTGCAATGTTGACTATAGTGCTGTACAGATAGTTTGCTATTATAATCAAATTTTAGAACAAGGGGCAATAATTATCCTAAAAGGCTCCGTTAAAAGCTTTCATTAGCTGCAGTGCAATATTGAGCTGGTAAATAAAGGACAATACACACTCTACAAGAATAAGAAACTTGTTCTTTTACCCAAGGTGACAAGAAGAAGAAGAAAACATTTCTGGTCAGGACATTTTGTACTTTGCAAGATCTCAAAGCGCGGAACTGCTGGGAAATCACCATAGGTTCTTCCTACTCAAGGATTTATATATAATCCACACAAGAAGTTCTTAAAGTACTTATGTGTCAAGAACTCACAAACCAAGGCTGCTAGAACAAAATAACATATTTTTTATTCCATTTGTTCCCTTTTCTTGGTTGACTTATCCAGCATTGCGGTAAAAGGACAATCCATCGTTTCGGTTTGTGGCTACAAGACTAGCAGAAGACTGGTTCTTTTAGTTGATTTATGGGGTGTTAGATGTTAAAGAATAACAATCTTAGATGCTTAAAAGATCTGGTTGTTCAATATGTGGAGTGATTCATGTCACACGTTGTTTCTGAAGAACTTTTCGGATTGTTCATTGTGTACCAAAGAAGACTGCGATTTCTAGCAGGCTGATTTAAATGCAATGAGCTTTCAGATGTCCGGCTTTTAACATCTTAAGCGACCAAAGGAAATATTAGAAATAAACTTGTACAAATTGCTTCCAGTGGTTCTGCAGGCACCTGTTTTGGATTCTCCTGATTGCTTCTCTGTTGTGTTCCAGCCGTTGACACCTGGCTGCAATCAGTCACTTCTCCGTCTGCGTTCTCTGTGCTTTCTAAACCCTCATCCTCAGGACTCGCTGCCCTGCATGTTTCATGTATTTACCTGCTTCAACACGGCAGATTCCAATTGATGGCTCATTAAAATGCTGCTGCTGACCTTGGTGACATGCTGAGGAGATAATTCAATCATTTAAATCAGGTGTGCTGGAGCAGTCACACATCTTAAACATGCGGGGCAGAGGTTCCCGAACCCCCGAGATTGAGAAAGTCAGCTGGATACATCACCCTTAATAAAACAGAATGGAGAACTGAAAGTGATTTAACATACAGTTGTGTGCTTACAGGTCATCTTTATAGATTATATAAAGCTTCCCCCCCATTGTTTGTAGTATATTTGGCTGTTATTCTTTCCTTCTGTGTTTGTACCTTTTGATTTAGAGTTTTATACATTTGTGCCCAATGTCTGCCTGTTTTCTTGTGACTAATTACCCAGATGATGTGATTGAGCTGAAAAACACGGTTTTTCATACTTGCAATTACAAAGTAAAAACAATCAAACTAGATCTACTAAGGAATGTGGGTAATCTGTGTGTGTGTTTCGCTGCCTACCTGATTAATTAGTCATTTTCAAGTCCCTATTGCGCAGAATATTTTCCCTTTTTTGCTGTTTGGCTCTTTATAGAGCAACACACGTATAATAAGTAGCCCAGATTAGTTGGTTAATTGGATATTTGCACAGGTAGCTAGGCAGAGGTTGACTGGTTAATAGAAATGCCAGTTAGAGCTGTAAATTTTTAAACAGCGTTTACATAATCAGAGTATGTTTCAGCATAATGATAACTAACTGTTTTTCTGATCCTGAAATTTTTCCAACCAGTCAAATTTGACGTTCTTAATAGTGATTGACTCCTTTCAGCCAGCTTGCATTAATGTCCAGCCACAAGTGAGAGACCTTTTGGGTCCTTTGTATAGCCTGAAACGGGTAACCAGCGCATGCCTGTGGATACGTTTAGCGTTTTAAATTATTCAAACACTAAATGGATCATTCTGAACACCTACTCTTTGGGAAAACACAAAATCATCCTTTTCTGTGATGTCTTTTATTAAATTTTAGAATTAGAACCACCTTAAACTGAGACAAGAGTGAAAACCATGATAGAAAGGCTGGTCAAACCTATGTTGAAATCATCTGCACAGATTCAGATGCTTTAGAGTTTGTGAAATGCAAAACCTTTACTCTGTGTAAAAACAAAACAAATATAGTCAAGCTCTCACACAATTTCAACAACTGTCTCACAGCATGATGTTGCAACCACTAAAAGTCAAAAAGTTGAAGAAACGGTACAGAATGATAATAATCCCCTTAACAGTCCTCCAGTAGTCCATGAACAGTCACACCATGTGCTTTAATGCAGAGTTGTATTGAAGAAAATCTTTTGAGGAAGAATACATCATCACCGGCGTGACTCTCATTGAGTATAAGGATTGATCCAAACTGCGAGTTGTAATTGGGTTAAACGGAGTCACAGAACACGTTATCATTGACTCAAAGAGGAGAACTCGACTTTGTTCTCCGTCAAAAATGATCTAAATGGATTCAAGAGGCACAGTTTCTTAGTTTTCTGTGCATTCCTTTACAGCTTGACACCTCTTTGTGATTTTCATCTTCACTAAGGCGTGTTGCATGTTAAAACGAGGAGCAGAGACACCACTCATGCACAAAAGAAAAGACTTTATTGGATTTCCTCTTGACACTGAAGGTATCACACTGCGATGCTGTGGCTTGTCTGATGCTCTGTCAGAAGTTGTTAGCAGCCTCAGAGAGCCCTCCTGCCCTTCTTCTCCACGCTGCCATTAAATCCGCTTGCTCTTTTGGTTGCTCTTAGTTGTTTTAGAGTTCCCGAGATAATTTTAAACACGAGATGGAAAAAAAAGACGATATCTTCAGCTTTCACAACACCTGAGAAAGAGATTTATTTTGGGTGAAAGCTAATGATTAAAGGCAGGTCATGTCTCTGCCAGGTGGATTGTTTGTTTTGGGTCGTCTTCTGCGCTGAGTAAGTTGTTGCTCATTATTTTTTTTAAACTTGGGGAATTATAAACCGTGTTAAGCAATATCCAGAAGCATCGGTTCAATTATAGACATGTCCCACATACAATGTATGACGTCTCGAGATTTTACAGCCTCCAAAGTGGCACATTGTCATCCATGTGAAATGAGGCTAATTTATTTCTATTTTAATTATATCATTTACTACAGTAGTTGTTTATGGTTGACTGGTCTGGAACACACAAATCTGCATTGATTTAGCAGGCACCACCTAAGCATCAGAGTTATTTCCAGAATGTTTAATTTGAATTTAATGGAAAAGCACCTTGTGGTATTATTCTAAAGATATGAGATTTTGAGGAGTTAAAATCAAAAAAGGCCTAGTTGTTGGAATCAGTTTTAACAATGTCTTTTCCAGAGTGATACTTTTTCAAAATTCAAGTAACTCAACCAAATGTTCTTTGGACTTGTGGCCGATGCCTCCTGATAAGCCTTTCTCTAAAAGAAATGTCTAATATAACTTTGTATAAGTGACTCTTTCTGTCATGACTTGCCTTCAGCAAAATCTGAGTTTGAATAAAGTATAAACAAATTGAACCTGAACAGTGAATGACATTTTTACCAGTGGTGATGGAAACAAGCAAAATGAGCTAAAACACTTTATGTCCATCATTAGGTTTCATAGTCATTCTGGGTTAGATATCCGCAGCACACCACTTTCCATTACAGCGACGAACCTTCGCTCCTCACTAAAAGCCAGGGCTGTTGCGTGTTTAATTCATCTCAGACCACAATGACTAAAGTAGAGCTTCTGCTCAACAAGGCAGCTCTAACTGAATTTGGCCTTTTGGAAGCAGTTTGCTTCCATTGAGATTTTCTCAACAGGAAATCCTGCGTTTGTATTTTTGATGTCAAGTCATATTTCAAACAGTAATTATCTGGAATATGTGGTTTTAATATCATCAAATTAGTATCATTTACCTCCAGACACCAATGGATATCTTGTGTTTTTTAAAGGGGAAACCTAGAACATTCTATAATGAACATATAAAACAATGAAGGCCGTCATTTATTTTGTTAGTATCTGGCAGGGGTGAAGATGGAACTTTTGCCAATGGATTTACTGCATGTATTACCATTGTCTGATTCATGTAAGCTTCCTACAAACTCTCTCTCTCTATATTGACTGGCCATTTTATTAGGTACATCTCCTTTTACCTTAAGAATTGCTTTAATTCATCGTGGCTCATAGATGAGATTATACAAGGGGTCTAAAACGTTCCTCATTGTGAATGAGTGAACACTCAATTGCTGCGGGTCTCTTAGCTACAGATTCATGATGCAAATCTTCTGTTTCACCACATTCTCAAGGGGCTCTGTTGGTTTGAGATCTGCTGACTGTGGGGACCGTTTAAAGTACGGTGAAAGACATGGTACATGGTTTGATGGTTTGTGACATGGTGCATTATCCGTCTGGAAGTAGCCCTCAGTATGATCAGCAACAATACTCAGGTGGGCTTTGGCTTTTTGGTACAAAGTTTCCCCAAGTGTGCCACCACTTCCTGCCTGACCTGTTGAGAAACGGCAGGACGGATCCATGCTCTCATGTCGTTTAGACTAAATTCTGACCTCCTCATGGGAATGTCGCTGCTGAACGACCAGAGCAGGCTACGTGTTTGCAATCTGTTGTCCAGTTTTGGCGAGCCTGCGTGAACTTGAGCCTCAGTCACTTGTTTTGATTTGACAGGAGTGGCAGCTGTTGAGATCTGCTGTCGGTCGGACATGGTATGTGTCCAGAGATGATTCTCCACATACCTTGGTTCTAACGAGTGTGTGTGTTTTGTGCTGCCTTTGTGTCGTCTGTAACCAGTCAGTCCATTCTACTCTGACCCCTGACATGGACAACAGCTGATGCTTTCTGGATATTTTCTTCTTTGTTGGACCATTCTCTGCAAACCTGGAAGAAGCCTTAAAAGCGCGTTGATCAGCAGTTTGTAAAATACTCGGGTTTTTGCACAGTAATAAAACACCCCTCGTTTTTACTCTGTGCGTGTCACCTTTAACTACAGTCTTCAGCTTCAAGAAAAATGCTTACATCCTGTGTGATTTATGAAAATGAGGCTCTTCAGAGAAGCCACCTGTTAGGTAATTAAGCTGAAATTAAACCCTGGAGCAAGATGCGACCCCCAGAACATACACCATACCCTATAAAGGCTTTAGAGGTTAATGAATCACAGATTAGATTTTTTTTTTAATCTCTGTTTGATTGAGAATCTACTCTAAATTATCAAATGATTTTCCTAAACTTCTAAACCATACGCCCTAACTTATTTGCGTAATCACTCCGGTCTTACTCAGTAAAGGAAGCATGTATCTATCGGGTCTTTTGCTACTTTAATCTTATGCGTACAGAGGATCTAAAACGTTAACACTCCTGCTAGAAATGCCAAGTATTTGTGAAACAAACAAACAAACAAAAAAAAAAACGTGTAAAATATTTTCAAAATTTTTGCCATGATTAATGTGAAACATACTGCATCCTATGCAATTGAACCAGAACTACAAACAAACCTGTGAGGTGAAAATGTAAACCCAAGGTGTAGCTGCACGCAAGTATTTTTGTTCCATAACACCTTTTAACTTTCAGCATTTAGTCCTTGTGAGTTCATACCTGCTGTTAGTCAGCAGGAATCTGACTAACCTGAAGTAAACTTCAGCTGTTCTGGTTGGATTTCCATGACATTTGCTTCCTTGAAAGTGGTTTTTAGAGGATTTCATTGAACAAATGTGTCAGTCGCCGTTAGGGTGCAGACATTTTCACAGCTTTTCAATTTACATCATAGCGAAGCAAAGACATTCCCCAATAATTGGAGACGGTGACATTACAGAACCAGAATGTCTCTTCAAAACTGGTAGAAAGACGACATAGATTCTGGTCAGGAAGACAACAGCAACACTCTTCAGAACATATTTAAAGAAAGGACACCAACATCCTTGTTCTGTCATATATCCGAAGGAAACTTTGGGACCACAACTTCCAACAGTGAGTTTGGCATAAAATCAACTCTACACACACCTACAGTGAAACATGTGGCAGCAGGATCATGCCCTGGGCCTACTTTCTTCAGTGGAAGCTTGGGTGTTGTGAAAGTGGATGAAATCGGGAACAGTTCCAAATAAACAGTTAGTGTTGCTCCAAAAACTGCAAGGGAAAGATATAAACATTTTTCAACTGATCAACCGTGGTTTTACCAGAAAAATATGACATTTTTGGAATGACCTAATCAGGAACTAAATCTGTGGGGTCACCCCTTAGCATATATGTTTGCTTTTCAGTTGAGCTGTACAAGATATGTTGTCACATTGAAAGCAGAACGAATGTGAAGCAATTTGTCTTCAGAAACCTGCTTTTGTAAGAGAGGCGTGTAGATTCTTTGGAGGCACGGGTCCAAACCTGAGTCCCAAGTCCCCCCCCAGGAAAAAAAACCAGGAAATAAATTTCCTCATTGCTCTATTGCAAGCACGTGTTATGGACTCCCCTAGTACTTTCCTAATTCATGAATACTGTGCAGGAAGGGATCTGTATAAACACTTGACATTGTTAATGTGACAAGGGGAGCTCTGTGGCTAGTCCTCTGTCAGCAAACCTGCATTATATCACCAGCTCCACTTCTACAACACTTCTGTCCCCTAAAATCCCAGGCTGGTAACAGCTTAATGTCCCGACAAAATGTGAACCCACAAACCAATGAATAAAATTACTACCATGCATTATTCTTTCACATAAAGTCTCAGTTCAAGCAAGTAGACCTGTGAGGTTACATGTGACACATTTTACACTCATCCTGCCTGCTGGCAGAGGCAGCCTTGTAGTCTGGGGGTAGATTTCATCTTTTTAGGATGATTTCTGGCACCGTTGTTGAGCCTGATGTGACAGAAAGAAGGAGAGATGAATGGCTACAATTATGCACTTTCAGGAGCTGCACCTGAACCTCTCTCCCAGGGTTGCATATCTATGATTTCACATCTTCAACAGCTGCTTTCTAGTAGGAAAGGTATGCGCTATAAAACAATCCCCCGGTGTGGCGTGTCTTTTCCGAAAATATATCTGCTGTGCACGAGCATTAAATGGCTAATAGAAGGGATTAAAAAATTGTGGGGTTAGCTTAAGTGAACAGTCTGAGTCAGTGAGAAAGGTTTGCTGCGATTATTATTATATGAGTCATGCAAAATCAAAGATATTTTTGACATGCTGACTATTCTCTTAGCATGTTTTGGATCTAAGTACAATAGCTAAATGCACCCTAAATCCTTACTGATTATTTCTAAGGTCAGAAATCAGAATTTACGGTTTATTGATTTTGATCTAAAAGAACAAATTGCTCCAAAAGATTCATGTGGCAGCGTCGGCTTTCTGCTCTGAGAGCAACACGACAAATTTCAGCGGTGGATCAAACTTGTTAAATTACAACAGGTTGTCACTTTTAGCATTAAGTCAATACCAGCATTAAAGATGCAGCTCAGAAAGTTTCCTCCTCCTAACGACCTTAGGTGAGGTTCTTCTTTTGAGCTGCTGGTTGAGTAAACGGAGGAGGAGCTGCTTCAATATTTATAATGGATGCTGGTGTTGCCTGAGGAGGTGAGCGTTTTCTTGTCTTCATCTCAACATGCTTGACTTTCCTGTTTTCAAACCGGATAAGATATTCAAGGTTCTTGTTTTTTTTTTTTTGGGTGGGTGGGTGGGAGTTGCAGACAAATGCAGTCTTATTAGCTTACAGTACATTATCAAAATTACTTTGTCTCATAATAACTCCAAGAGCAATAACAGAAAATTGAATCACTGTAATTACCTGCAGTCCATCTTTTTGCCTTTGAAGGAACAATTTGCAGTGTTTAACAGTGGCTTACAAAGTATTTTTACCCCTTGAACTTCTTGAAAATTTGTCACATTACAATCACAAACGTCAACATATTTTATTTAGATGTCCCTCTGATGTGACCTAATTAGTAAAAAATAAAATAAAATAAGGTCCCTGTGTGTGAAATCTAATCTCAGGATAAATCCAGATATTCTGTGAAGAGCAGAGATGTCCAAACCTTTTTGTCAAAAGTATTTGAGGGCCAAAAAATATTAAAATAAACATTTAAAAAAATTATAAACGCTTGCAATATTATCATTAAACAAACTAATCAGCGTTTCTTTAGGAAAGGAATGTGTTAATCATTGAAGATAAAAACTTGAGAGTTTTGCACAGCTACCTTAAGGAAATATGGTCATCTAGTCCGCTAATTCATTTGTGCTTGTTTGAAAAAACATTGACAGAAATTAAATCTATTCTCAGCAATAAAACAGAAATTGAGTCAATCTTTCTTGGAAAACACTTGCTGTAATTTAGACAATTTTAATACATTAATAAAAAGCAGATGTTGGTGCATCAAAGTCTGCATTTGAGTAAAAGTCATTGAATATATGGGGTCTTGTTTACTCTGAAATTAAAGAATGTAAAATGTAAGTTTATGAAGACAATTACTTTGTGTTGTACCATTTTACATTGTAAGAAGATTTTAACTCGTCTGTAATAAATTTGCTCTGGTCAAAGCAAAAAAGTCGCCATCTGGATCAGCCATCTGTTCTGGTGGGCCTAACCTTTCTTGAATTGCCATTGGGGGCTGCACAAAATCAGTCCAAGGGCCACAAATGGCAGCGCTTTGCCTGCCTTGGATGTTTACAGCATGAAGACCAAAGAAATTAAGGAGTAGTCTTAAACAGGTTAGGATTATACAATAATGATAATCTCAGGGAGCAACATTCGACCTGTCATCTAAAAAAGGGAAACCTTTCATTATCTTTACAAAATGTCTCCAAATACTTCTCTGTGAGCTTTAGCATGGCGGCCGCTAATGCATTAGTGTGTCACAATGATTGTCGTGTGGGACAACCAATAGATAAGGTGATCCCCCCCCCAGAACTCAAAGCCAAAAAAAGATTGTCCTCTATACCTTTAAGTGAGCAAACTGTTTAAATATGGAACCTCCTTAACAGCTGGCATTGTTACGAAAAATAAAACATTTGCCGTGTTAGAAACGTAAGGTCAAAGCAAGTCAAAAAAATGCAATCCCCATTATTAGATGCAATATTACAGCCTTATCAACCAACCGTGGTGTGAATTACTCATTCTAATTAAATGATGTATCAGCAGTCCACTAGGGTTTTATGACATGTGTTACCTACTACAGTGTAAAGCACCAGTCCTTCAGGCTTTAAATATGGGTTAGCATGTGTGCTGGAGGCGGAGGGGGGTGTGATTGCAGTGGAGCTGCTTCAGAGATAAATGCTGTCCGTACACCGTTTCAGCTGCCCTTCTATGTAAACGCCGCTGCAAGTGGATAATGGAAAAGAAAGAGATGAAAGCGGCACAAGATGAATCACGAGGCGCCTTGTGCGGCTGCGTTTTCCCGCTCTGAAGTAAAGCTTTTCAGTTACTCGGACACAGATCTCTTTGAACACAATTCATTGAAGAGCTGGGCTTTTCTTTCCTCTCTGCACTTTGCCTAAGTTCCTCATGCAGTTTCATAAAACAAGGTTTTGGATTTTCAGCCTTTGGTTTTTAAGACCAAAGCAGTTTGATCAGAATAACAGATGCCTGACAGGTTCTGGTGTGGGATTTAGTTTGAATGCTGAATCAGAAATTCAAATGCGCGGTTAATGAGACAGGAAAGAATGAACGCAATGTCACGATTATGAGCTGGGAGACTGGTCAACCTCTAAATGATTTTTTTTTTTAATCCTCTATTACCATTTGCTGAATAAATTCTTCCTGGATATTGGGTCTTGTAGGGTTGTTCATGTTCGGATGGAAGGTTTGTTTTAATGAACAGAGCAGTGCATTTATAACTGCAGTGGAGCTGACTGGATGTGGTTTAGGCAGATAAATGAAGCACTTAGGTGGTTTATCATTGATCAAGGTTTTCAGCCTGGCTGTTATTCATAGTTACAGGTTTTCTGTTCGTGTAGCAATAATACATTCTATTTTACTAAAGAAAAGACTAATTATGTGTATGATGTGAAAAAAAATACTTCTTTTACTTGGAAGTAATATTGCACTAGACATCTGAAAAGCTTCCTTTTCAGTGTAATTAGGCATACACGTCTGTATAATATGACATATATACAAAGGTGAAGAGGGAGGGGGTGCTTACACTTTTTTTTTTATTACTCTATTGATTAATTTTAAAATAATCGATTACTCAAAATAATTTTTTCTTGTTATCAGCGTATAAACCCTCCAGACCACTAAGGTCTTCTGGCTCCAGCCTACTCTGCATACCTAGAACACGAACCAAACACGGAGAAGCAGCATTTAGTTCCTATGCTCCACTTATCTGGAACAAACTTCCAGAAAACTGTAAAAGTGCGGAAAGCCTGAGTTCCTTTAAATCGAGATTAAAAACACATTTGTTTAAAATTGCCTTTGAATGTTCAAGTTAAACTGTTTTACTGTTTTTAAATGTTCTTTTTTTGTTTCTACATTCTATCCCTACTTTCTTTTATTCCTATATTTTAATCATCTAAAGCACTTTGCATTGTCTCTGTACTGAATTGTGCTATATAAATAAATTTGTCCAGGCTCCCTACTGTTGCATCCCCACAGTCTGGGTAGATCGTTGCTCCTCTACTCCTGATCATACCTCCTCTAGGATCAGCGATCTCCTGTTTTTTCCCTGTGCCTTATCGTAGCAAGCTGTTCTGCAATGGCCCAGATCAGCTCTCTCTTGTGCCACTGTACCCACCAGCGCCCTCCACTTCTGTCCTGACCTCAATCCCAGCTTGGGAGACCTTTGAGTCTCTGGAGTCCCAGTACCACAGCGCCTTTCTGGAACGGGTCACCATGAACTCTCAAGCTGCTGATGGGAAGCTTCAACTTTTTTTTTTTCACCCATATAGACCAATGCTGCTCAGGCTCTGAGGTAGCCCCAGCCATACGCTCCTTAAGGCTGAAACCATCTGCACCCTCTGCACTGTACCTCAGCACACATCACCAACATGTTCATGTCAAGTGCAAAGAGGATCACTGAGATGTTACATCCAGAGATAACACTTTTCTCAAGTTTGCGCCACTCTAAAATTGTTGATCTGGATGAAACTCTCAAAGTGAAGCTGACACACTAGTCCAGATTGAAAGCCCTGAACATATTTTGGATGGGATTCCGTATTTTGCTAAGTGAGTGAATGCATGACAATGATCATTTTCAAGGACTAAAAACACATAAAAATAATAAGTAAGACACAATTTCAATCAAAACACACTTAACTGCAGACAAGATGACAGAATCAACACCAAAGTCTTCTGCAATACATGGCTTCTGTGCATACTGCTTGATTATGCACTAGGGCTATCTGATTTCCAAAACTACAATAAATCCATAATTAAGTAAAGCATGACAAACGTTCTACAAATTCAGACCTGCTGACCTTAAAATACAAATTTGTAGTCAACAATGCCTTTTTGCCCGTGCTACTTAGGTACACAACAGAACCTTATAGTGTCATGATTGCGGTTAAAGGAGGACCCCTGCGCAGAGGGTGGAGGTGGCAAAACAATACATTTTATTTAATGAATAAAAGAAAACTTACAATTCATGCCGAGAAGAGCAGGGAAACAAACATCACAGGCAGTGTGGGTAAACAAAAATACAAAAGGATCTGGCAGAAAAACCGGGCTACAGGAAACATGAAGTTAGCAGAAGCCAGCAGTGGACAGAGAGAAACAGAGCGAATATACTCAGAAAATAACAGGCCAAAGCAGAGCTAATCAGGCTGAATGAGGAACAGATGAAACTAATGAAAACAGAGGAGCTGAGGTGAGGAGGGAAATGAACAGCGACTGAAGGAAAACACAGGGACTCAATCTAACAGGAAATATTACAAAATGTACATAGAGTGAACTAAAATGGGAGCTACTAGAAAAATATAAATGGGAACAAATAAAAACATAAAGAAACTCAAACTCATAAGGAAATAACTAAGGACGACACGAGGCAGGACTAACACGCAAAAGAAGATCAGTTATTTATTTTAAATGGATCCGGTTGAAAAATATCTTGTGATATGGTACACTCGTTCATTTTAATGGGTGAAAAAAAGAAAAAAGCTAGGGTTCTGTATTTCAAATGAGTAAGTTGGATATAATGTAATCATTTTGGGGGGTTTCTGTGTACATATGTAGATAGAACCCAATCGCTGTCTAAAGGATTTAACTGTTTTTACATTTTCAGTGATACAGAGCAGGATAGCTTTGCAAATTACTATCATATTTGTTATTGCTGAGACAATCATTGTTTTATGTAATGATAAAATGTACATTTGATTTTTTTTAATATATATTCATAAGTAGGATGAAATGATTTTGCTGGTGCTGCTGTATTTTGCTCATAAGCGGACAACGAATGAATGGATGGATAGGCAGATCTTCACAAAGTCTCTGATCCGCGCACAAAACATTCATTATAACAGTCTGGTACACAGAACAGTTTGACCAATTAGTGGACGCTAGCAGTAAAATTACCTTTAGTAAATCATATTTATAAAATATTTAACAAGTTATATGAAGTAGCTGGTAAGAGAAACACATAAATACTATTACAGCTGAGGTTTGCATGTCCAACTAGCTTACATCGGCACAAAGTCATCATACTGTGGATGATTATACACACTAACATAATTTCTTTCAGTTTGTTTCTAACTGCAGCCATTATGGCTTTCTTGTTGGGGTTTTATTTTTAAGTGCTCCCTTTTGAATTATTAAACACCACTCGCAATACAATGCAATTATACCGCCACTGATTTCCAATACCCCCACTTAGCGAAACAGCGTAATAAGCCTTACTATCATGGCGAGAAGCTGTATACACAAGAAATATGACACTCCTGACTGCAGTTTACAGCAATCTGAGACAACGTGTCAACTTGAAGTTATAAAGTGACGTAAAGATGGAGGACATCCTGTCATGAAAACTCAGCCATCCACCTCCAAACAATCATTTCAGCTCCCAGACAGTGATGTGACATTCACATTTTCGCTGCTGCGGTTTGCACTATAAACTGCAGATCTATCAGGCATTCGCTCCGTATCTGCCGGGACACAGTGTGCTGTAAATGCCCTGCGGGGAGCTGCAGAAATAATTCCCATTACTCTGCGGGGAACACATTGCTGGGTGATAGGCGCACCAGTGTGAGGCTTCAGCCACCTAAGCAATTGTTTTGATTTGCTAAACCTTATCGCACATTCAGAGTGCAGGAAGAGCTGCAGGAGTAAAAGCGAACGCACCGGCCAAACAAGGGGCTGGTGTCTGTGTCAGCAGTAGACCTAATAAATAAGAACACTTGCAGGTGAGTGGCACTATATCCAGCGCACTCAACAAATTAAATCCCTAAATGAAGAGAGCTACTGGATACCTTTTTTCGGGGGCAGCAGCTGTTTTTTTTTTTTTTTTTTTTATTTGTTAGAGTATCTCCTTTCTGTTGCTCAGTTGTTGTGCGCCTCTTCAGTTCCTTTCTCATATCCATTCTGTGCCCGTGAGAGCTCCGAGCACTGCAACACAAACACGAATGTCTGTAGCCATCCACATATATCTCCCCAGAATGGCCCTGTCAAATACCCAGACAGTCAAGTAGAAAATATAGTGATTGTGTACCAGATGTGGCTCGGCCTGGCAGTTCTGCTCAGGACTCTATATTTACAGATGACACGCTTCCAGTCAGAATCAGCGGCGAAGCCTGCCAGAGAAGGCAAGCACTGGCGCACTAGAAGTTGAGCAACATCCATCCATCCGGACATAAATCAGCTTTTCTTGCTGTAACCTACAGATGGTCGGTGGGGGCTGGAGGTCAGATCTGATTGGAGCCCCAAGCACAATGCATGCTGAATAGATTGTCAGGGGCGACCACACATAGGCAGACAACTTTGCATGCTTAAACTAATTAAATAGAGACCCCATTAGCTAGCACCAAAAAAAACAGAAACATACGATCAAAAGCTTGCAAACAATATTTGCATATTTGGTAACAATATTTTGAGCATGACCATGTGTTTTATTAGAAAGGCTTGTGCAGTTTGAAATGATGTCTTATTGAAAATAGAGGCATGCATGCTAAGCACTTAAAGGTTCAAAAATAAAATGAAGAAAGTTGAGCCTCATGTGTTGATGGTGGGGTCCGATTTGGGGGGGTCAGGGTCAGATTGTCAATGCGATGTATTGTTTTAGCCCCCTGGAATCCAATTGTGGGATTTAATTGGAAGGTTTTTTTTACGTAACTGTATTAATAATTAATGCAGCCACTCTGTATGGGACTGAAGATGTGCATTCATGCAGAGATGTGAGTTTCTGAGAATCTATATTTCTGAATATTTTCTGAATTTGAATTTGACAGTCAGGGTAGCCAACTATTCTGCTGTGGAAAAAAAGGAGACTTACCTTTTTTGCCTGAAAAATGCCTTTCCTGTTATAGATTTGTAGATGCTGTTCTGCTTACTGTTACTTTTCTGCCTGTTATTTTATTTAAATTTTTTTACACGATACGAGCGTCCGAATCCGTAGTCCAATTCCTTGTTTCTACCCACAAACTTGGAGAATAAAGTTGACTTTGATTCTGATGGAAATTAACACATATATCGAGTCAGCTTTAAGATTTTAACACGTCCATAAAAATGATTATGCTTCAAACATTGTTGAATACAGTCAAAACATTTATCCATAAGTTAAAAAATCATGGCCTAATGATCTATACCCTTTGCAGATTTAGGTTTAGTGAGTAATTAATCGTTTACCCCCAGATTCCACATCCTTCGCTCCTGAATGTGTACGCTCTGGTCCTGACCGCCTCCGTGAGTCCGTGAAAAGCAATGCCTACTGCATCCTAGTTTACTGCGTCTTGCTCCGCTCTGAGTTCCTTGGAGCTCGAGGAGAGCGTGCACAAGAGGTACGAGTTCACGGCATAAAAAAGGGGATATAAAGGAGCTGGAAACAAAACAAACTTTTCATTCAACCAGCATCCGAAAAGTTCCCTTTTGCTAATTATGCATCAACTCGGCATATTTTTACTTCCATCAAGTATGGGTGACTACATTGGGCACCAAAACCTTACATGTTTTTGAATTTACAATAATTTAATTTTCTTTTAGCTTACATTAATAGACATTTCAACCCACACTGACTTCACCATTATTTTATAGGAATTTCAGTAGAAAATAGTGGGCTATTTCTTTCTGGCTGGAGTCCGACGGACTGGAACGTAGCAGAAAATAGACTGAAAATAGACAACGGGGAAGTCACGGAGAATGTGGAATGGTTCTCATTAACTAAAATAACAACGTAGTTGCTCCATCAGACGGGCGTGCTCGTATGTGAACGGAGCGGTCATGGAGGATGTGGAATTTGGGGGTAAGGATTATCAACATGTTTTTTCTCACTATAAGTAATATTAACTTTCTGAAAGCCCGTCCAGAGTCTCAACTTAAATCTGTCTGAGAATCTGTAGAGGACACAAAAGATTAGGGAGATGGCAAAGAGGCCTTGCAACCTGAAAGTTTTGGAGCTCATGACCTAAGATAAACGGTGAAAATGCCAGTGGAAAGGTGCTAAATGTTCTTTGGCAAGGGATTTATTGTTGCAATGCCAATAAAGATTTTCCCATTGATTTAAGGTTATAGTTAATACCCATGGAGCATTTACTTTATCAATTACTTTATCAAAATGATAGCCGTTTACATTTTCTATTTTTGTTTGAGATATGCCTGTCTCATTTCCTGTCAGAAACAGGTTTTTATATGAATGAAAAAAAAAAGTAAAACCAAGTCTTCCAATTTTGGTCTTAACTATACAGGTACCACTTTACAGTAAGGCTCCCTTTATATAGCTAATAAATAGTTTATAGATATGTTATTAATTAATCTGTAAACACTTTATAATACACTTATAAGTTTTATGTATTAAGAGCAGGCAAGAGACAAAACTGACCGGTTTGTGCTTACAAGGTAGTAACTTAATCGGAAATGTTTAAAATAAGCAACTCAAGATGAAACATATAGATTAGGCTCACTATTTGGCAAGAAACTGGGCAGTTTTCTCTTGCCTGCCCTTAATTAATGCATAATAAACACTTATGAATGAGTAATAAGTGTTTACTGATTAATTAATAAGACATCAATAAACTATTTACTAGCCATCTATAAGGGGGAGCCTTAGTGTAAAGTTGTACCACTATACATATAATACGTGGTACGGACAAATAATAAACAGCTTTGCAGCAGAGCAGAACTAAGAGGGGAAATTGCAGTGCACTTTGAATCAGAGCTCTCACTTTTTATATAGGTGATATTAGACTTTATAAAAGGACCCACAAATAAAACCAGTCACAGAAAGGATATCAGATCCTCTTTGGCACCAATAAAACAAATTTTCCAAATGTATTAACATTAAATGCTTTGGAGGACTCTTTAAAAAAATAATTATATAGATCTTCACATATATTGGGACTCCAATTATTTTTCTCTTCATCAGCTTGTTGTAATAGACCTTGGGCAGTTAATAAACTTTGGGGTTATGAGCCAGTGTGTGTAGGAGATGTGTTTGAAATGCCCACTCTTTCATTAACTCTGTATTGCATTCTGAATATAAAGGTCCATGCAGAGTACGGCGGTGGGGAACAGCACTTTACGTCTCAGACACTTTCATGTTACTAAGCTTAATTGTTTTTAATTTATTTTCCCAGCTTTTTCCCCGGAGGCCTCGCATAAATAAATGTCAACTGGATACACTGAGAGGAAGCTATTATGTGAGGTTTTTATATATACATATATATTTAATAACTTTGCAGAAGCATGCAGCACAGTGGCCCAACCTTGTAGCACACTTCTATCAGGTATCAGTGCAAAACTTAAGCTTATAAACTGAATATATAACTGACAGCCAGAGCAGAATGAAGACAATCCTTGACTAAGATGTGAGAAATGCATTAGGACAAAGTGAGTACAGGCTGGCTGAGAAAGATTATAACGCTGCATTGAATTCAGTGCAGCACAATGTGACATGATCAAGCCCAAATGCATCCTTCTTATTGTATGAGTTTGTCTTTTTGTATCAAAGTGTTTGACAACGATTGCCGCATTAAAAACATCCTGTTTTTAGTGTTTGTTGTGTTTTAGCTAGACAGCCTAATGTTTTACTCCACACAGCCTTCTTGGTCCAAACATCAGTGCCTGCAGGGAAACTTCCGGAGCCGAACCGACTCAGTCAGCTGCGTGTTTTCAGTTCGAATTTCAAATCCAGGGTCTTAGAGGGTTTTACAGACCAGAGTATTTCAGCTGTTTTTTTTGTTTAACAGCTGTCGGTAAATTGAAAAGGACACCCATAATAGTAAAAACTAATGATCCACCTGCAATTTTTTTCTGCGTTTATTTCTTGTGGGTAAAATGAACACTGACCTTAACTGAGGCAATTGAGGCAGTGGTTTCAGTGATGTTCTAGGTTCTTCTGTGACGTCCTGGATTAGTTGTCGGTGCACTGTTGGAGTCATTTTTCAATGTCCATGTTGTCAGTCGGGTTTTATTTACGAAATGGTTTAGAGTTTAGAGGTAATTATTCCTGGGTGTGTCTATTTAATCTGAACCAAAGAATGTGTTTAATTCATGATTTAAGAAGGAGGCACTCATACTTTCACATCACAGCAGATTGGTTTAAAGTTTTTTTTTCCTTAATAAAATTATCATTTGATGACAGAATTTTGTATTTACTGAGGTTATCTTGGTCTGATTATAAAAGTTGTTTGACAACCTGAGACATTTACTGAACTGAACAGCGTCGGAGGGAAATTTTTCAGGAACATATTTTCTTTCAACTGCTTTTCTTGAATTTCGTTCTACCTCCCATCTATTATCAGCTGCATGCTGAGTTTTGTCTGCAATTTAACAAATTACATGTTTATGTGGAGATCCAGTGGAGATCCTTTCAGAGGTTTCAAATTTTGCACTTGGAGAGTTTAAAATATCAACACCCCGAGAATCAGGGTTAGAATAAGACTGTCGGTGGTATTCTTAGAATCATAGAACTGTCTGATTGGGATTGAAAAGCTTGATATTAAATACTGTTTTTAAAGTCAGTCACTTAGTGGATTGAAAAATTGATTCAGAAGAATTTTTACAAAAATTGGCAGGTGTATTTGATAATGGCTCAATGGGGAAGGTGGAAGTTGAAAAGAATTTCGTTATAGTCTGTGAAGGTCCCAGTCTGACACAAACATGGAACATGAATGAACGAATAATCAAGAATCACTAGACATTATTGTCATTATGTAGCCATAATGACATTTTTTGGTGAGGTTTGATGAGGTAAAAAAGGTTGAAATCAACAGTGTGTTGTTGTATAGCACTTTCAACTCTTTCAACATAACATTTTTGGTTTGCACCTGTTTGCTCCATTCTAATTCATTTTTTTGCTCAGGAGAGCAGCCAAACTAACTGTTTTAATAGTGCTTATGTCAACTATAATCCATTTTCAACTTTTCCTTTTCAGCTGTATTCTGGTGGCAAATTACCATTTGTAATAAAAGCCGTTAAAAAAATAAAACATGAAATATTCAGATAGAAATAACTTTTGCTCCGGTTCTGACCAGCATTGCTGCTCTGAGATGCATTGACACACATCAAGATGTTTCTCTCAATAACCATTTTACCCAAATAACCTTCTGTATTTTAGCAAAGCCAGGCTAATGCAGCCTCAAAGGGGGCACAGTGTCCTGTGTTGTATTTGGGCAGCTCCTAAGCCTGGATAAATGCAGAGGGTTACATCAGAAAGGGCATCGGGCGTAAAACTTTTACAAACTTACCATCCGAATCAGCAACATAATCCCTATATCAGATTGATTGACGCCTGAGTTAACAACTACCGCCACTGGTGCAGGTGACTGACAGGGTACTGGTGGAAACTGAGCTACTGCGGGTCAGAAAAGAATATTTGTTAATAAGTGTTGAGTTTTTGTGCCCCACATGACTTGTCATGCCAGAGACACCACTGCTTTTAACTCCATGCAGCCATTTTAAATTTCTACAATGTATCATACTGGGTATGATTGTGAAATGTAGAAGAAAATGATGCTTTGGCTGCTGCTGCTGGTCTAATTGCTAATGCATAATGAATGCTCTTTCAAGGACCGAGCTAATCCTTGCCTGAGCCTCTTCACTCATCTTCCAATGCAGGTCTGAATTGCTGGGTTAAAAGCTCTGTAGTGGCTCGGGCTTCCTGCAGCCCCCTGGAGAACAAAGTGCTGGTGGCCAGAGCTGCTTCAAAGTCAAACCTTAGAGAGAGAGAGTTTTAGCTTGTTACTAACTTGCTAGATGTCCTAATTAATAATGATGTGGAAGTAATGATTCTCCTTGTGCTGTAAACAAGGATCCTGCCATTAATCCCTATCTGCATCATGTAATTACTCAGTTGACAGTGCTCTGCAGTCATATTCAATCATTTAGGCCATATGTTGCAATGAGGCTTGTTTGACAGATTAAAAATATGTTTTGAAAACAACTTTTAAGCAGGTGTTAACATACCTTCTATTTAGCTCACATTGCTTTTTTAAAAATGTTTTTTATTGGTCTGATGTAATATTCGAACCTTAAAAGTCATGTATTCATTAGCTGTAAACAGAAAATCAAGATCATTAATAGGAGTGGGGGGGGGGGGTAACAATAACAAGACCAGCGAGACTTAGCAGGAAGGTTTATAACTTAAAGGTGCTTTTATTTCCAAAGAAAGTAACTTAAAAATATAAGGAGAATCTGGTAGAGGGGGTTAATTGCAAATGAAAGGACTAGGTTTAAGATAACTGGACTGCAGTAAAGACAGCAACAAAACAAGCCACAGGCTGAAGGATTCACCAGGACCAAAACCTAAAACTCCCTCAGCATGAGCCACATGCTCAGCCACAACACAAATTAAGACGATTCTTCCCACAATGGAAACAAAACGCCTCCTTCAGCACAACAGCCTTCCACCACGCCTACTCAAGCCTCAGACAGCACACTTTGTTGTTCATTTTCGTAAGGCTGTGGGCCCGGATTTAACTCGCATCATCCATGAGAGTTTCTGGCTACGTTCACACTGCAGGCCTTAATGCTCAATTCCGTTTTTTATTGTGTGGTCGTTCACATTTCCAAATATATGCGACTTGTATGTGATCTCCTGTGCGAACTGAATTCATACAACTTAAGTGTCCCGCATGCGCAGTTGAGGACGCGATGACGTCACACGTAGCAAGCGTCCTCAGTGTTTGCGAAAGTAAACATGGATTATAATGCTGGCGCGCATTTTGCGATCTTTAATTTCTTTTCTAACCGGAGCTTTCTCTCCATTGACTGCTCTCCTCATTGTTGTCTGCCATGAGTGTTGTTTTTCTTCCCGCTTCTGCATAGTAGGACGCGGATTAGTGACGTTTGTCAAGTATTAATGACGTACAGGTCGGATGAATGCGACCTGGCCGTACCCACCCACTGACATGCAGGCACCACAGCACACGACAGGCACCTTGCATTTTTACATACTATAAAATTAGGACATTTGCATTGCAGATGTATTTATACATTTTGCATTTTTTCACTGTGTAACCATAAACCTCAACATATTTTTCTAAGATCATGTGGGATAGACCAAGGCGAAGAGCATCATTTCCAGGCAGAAGGAAAATTTGTTTTTATTTTACAAATCTGAATGAAGTATCAAATGGCCTTCAGCAGCCAGCAAAACAGTAAAATGATTTACATATAGTGTAAGCGCAGCAGCTCTGTGATTGCCTTAGATATTTGTTAGAGACAGCAGACAGGATAGAAATGAAGTTGTGGACAAGTTATACGAGAAATAAGCTTCAAAAACAATATCTACAACTTCAAAACATCTAAAAATGCACAATTTAATCCAAATGAAAATGGAAAGAGCATGGACCAACAGCAAACCTTTGAGGTGTCCCCATAAACACGAGCAATACTCAGAACCACCCAGGAGACGCACGGTAACTCTGGCCTTCATAGGAGAGTCGTAGTCATCGTTAAACGAAAGTCACATTGGCAGTTAGCCTCAAACCCTGCGAAACACGCAGCAAACCTGTGAAAAAAGAGTGCTCTTGTCAGATGAGGCCAATTTGTCTTTGACCTGAAGACAAATGCTGAGTGCGGAGCAACGGCAACCCACTGAACACCCAATCCTCCCCAAGAAACACGGTGATGGCAGCATCATGCAATGACAATCTTTGTTTTTTTCTGGAGGAACATGTATGGAGCAAAAATAAATAGCAATCCAAGACAAAAACAGTTGGAGGCTGCGAAAGATGTTAAACAAATTGAGCTCTCGGTGAGCTATGTAAACCTACAGCCTGGGCTACACTGAAAGGGTTTAAATAAAAGCATATCCATATGCTAGAATGGCCCAGTCAAAGTACATACCTAAATAAATTAACAATCTTAAGAAAAACTTGACAACAACTGTTCACTGACACTTACCATCCAGTCTGACTCCCATATTTTTTGTTTTTACACACATCTCTATTTGTAAAATGTTTTAGAAACCGTTCCTCGTTTTTCCTCCACCTCCACAAAAATGCAGAACTTCTTGTCGCCCTGCTCCACAATTATCATTATGTGTCGACATATTTTATGAGACTTTTGTCTTTGTTAGTTTGTCTTGACTGTGTTACAGCCAATTATTGCGTCTATGTTTCAGAGAAAAAATAATCTTTGTTGGCTGTTGAGTGTTTGCATGGCTTTCAGATGGGTGCTTGGAAAGGAATATCGCCAACAAATGAGAAGTACTTCAAACCTCTTTTCAAGCCTGCTGCTGAATCAGATGTCAGGGAAACCACTACTGGGGTTTCTTGTTGTGACACTTCAGTGCTATGGCACCAATCAAAAGAAAGTCTATGTACGTCTTTTATCCTGAGGAGACACTCGAGAAGGCATCAGTTCCTACCGGAGGCTCTCAAACTCACAATTTCCCCGTGGACATTTAGAGCTGTCAACAGGCCTGCAAAAAGAAAGGAGGAAAAATGTAAAGCATGATGTGGCTGTTGTGTGAGTTCTGTGATTAATGGCATGAACCATGCCACTCATACCTGGTTTAAAAACAGATTTTCTGCCTTTTCTCTTCGTTCACAGGTTCAGGCCGAAAATACAGCGCCTCTCACTGGCGTCTGCAGAACATCGCACAGGAATCCGTTGAAAGCTCCGATGAGGAGTTTTTCGATGCCAGAGGTAGGATTGCATTTCACTTCTCCTTCCCTCCCTCTCGCTTACTCTCTGAATTTATTATTTCTGTTCATGTATTCCCAATGATCTCGGGTCATGTTGCATGTAGCATTTGGGTTATCAATAATGAGACAATCTACTACAGCACCTTTTATAGGTATTTACAGGACTGTTTCAGAAAATTAGAATATCGTGAAAAAGTATACTAGTAGGCTATTCAACTAATCACTTGAATCGTCTAATTAACTTGAAACACTTGCAAGGGTTTCCTGAGCCTTGAAAAACACTCAGCTTGGTTCATTAAACTAAATCACAAGTATGGGGAAGACTGCTGATCTGACTGCTGTCCAGAAGACCATCATTGACACCCTCCATCAGGAGGGTAAGACACAAAAAGAAATTTCTCAAAGAGCAGGCTGTTCACAGAGTGCAGTTTCAAAGCACATTCACAAAAAGTGTGTTGGAAGGGGGAAATGTGTCAGGAAACGCTGCACAACCAAGATCTGGCACCTGCCCACAGTGCCAAAACCACCAGTAACTGGTGTACTGACCATGGCATTACTGTCCTTGATTGGCCTGCCAATTCCCCTGACCTGAACCCCATCGAGAATTTGTGGGGTATTGTGAAGAAGAAGCTGAAAGACACCAGACCCAACAATGCAAATGAGCTAAAGGCCGCTATTGAAGCATCCTGGGCATCCATAACACCTCAGCAATGCCACAGGCTGATTGTTCAGGCCTCCATGCCACGCCGCATTGATGCAGTAATCTGTGCAAAAGGATTCCCAACCAAGTACTGAGTGCATTAATGGACATTTTCAAATGTTTGATTTTGTTTTGCTGTTATAATTTTTTTTTTTACTTGGTCTGAGGAAATATTCTAATATTTTGAGATAGGATTTTTGAGTTTTCTTCAGCTGTACGCCATAATCAGCTATATTAAAACAATAAAAGGCTTGCGATATTTCAGTTGATTTGTAATGAATCCAGAATGTATGACATTTCATGTTTTTTAATTGCATTACAGAAAATAAAGAACTTTATCACAATATTCTAATTTTCTGAGACAGTCCTGTATATTCTTTGATACATTGACTTGTCATGCTGCAGCCACAAAATAAACTTAAATCAAGTTGCATTAATAGCATTTATTTACCAACATTGTGATTTGAAAATGCAGTTAATCCCACTGGATTTTATTTGGAAATATCACACTAAAGGGGAGTGAATGAAAATGCATGCCACACTTTTCAAATTTGTAACAGTGAAATATTGGGGGAAATTCTTTTAATTTCACCATTATGCACTATTTAGTGCAGGAACACAACCTCATGATCAGATTACTTGTCTATCGAAACCGAAGAGAATCCCAGTTTTTAAGCAATTTAGCGCTGGGAGATAATATGTAGGGGAGCAACAAGGGTTAATATATTCTGGGAGTTGCGTTCGACAATGCATCAGTGCTGAAAATAAAGCTCACATATTATATAATATTGATGGGGGTCGGAAATCCATTTTAAAGGTCTATAGATGTTATCATTTTGAATAAAAGCAGAACGTTCTGACCCCTATCAAAGCATACATCAAAGCGACATGGAGTGAACATTTTATCAGAGCTTTATGGTTTTGCTAATGTTGACCATGAAAATTGATTGAAAGTTATTGCTTTCTCTGTTTTGGCTCAACTTTTCAGATTCCTCACGATCCAGTTTGCTAGGATTCTCATAGTTATCTTTTTTTGCTTACATGTAACAAGTAGCTTATATGTATATGTATGTTGCATATTATATATGCAAAAGTGTTTAAACCCATTGAACATTTTATCATGTTTGAACCACACAATAAAATAAAATAAAATGGATGTTTATATATTTGCTAGGCGATTATAAAAGGCAGTTGCTTACATACATTAATTAGGGCTGTCCGAATAAATGGGGCAAAATATAAATGGATGCCACATTTTTCAGATTTTTCATATAGAAAATGTTTAATAATTATAAATTTCCTTCCACTTCATAAGTGTAACCTACTTTTCTTACTGTACCTTATAAAAAACAGATTTTTTTTGGTATTTGTAGCAAAACAAAAATATTTAATGAGCTTGAATATCTTTGCAAGGCACCGTGGAGCAACAGTATGTCCATACGTTTGATTATTTTGACTAGAAGAATTCTGCATTCAGTAACAAGATTCAGTAACAACCAGATTATGACAAAAACAGTTCAGCTAGTTTTTCAGCAGTTGCTCTTGGACCACCTGACATGTCCAAGCCCTTATTAGTGTTTAAAACGAAGCTCAGCATGAGTTTTAGTTGGCTGCTAGATAACACAGCAGTTTTTCTTCTGCATCTGGCTGAAATTTGGATGCTACACAACAAGGAGGAAAAAAAAGAATAACAATGGAAGAAAACCAGATGGCTTGGATTGATTAGTTGCCGCTATGGCATACTGTCAACAACTGCAGCCTTGGCTCATCAGAATTTCAGATATTGAGCTTTTTTTCCTGTAAATGAAACCATTCATGCATTAAAATTGGCTTGAATGTGACTCTGTCACTTAGCACCATCTAATATCTCTGGATCTGTGAATATGCAAAGGAGGCATGCCTTTATGTTCTCCCCTCGCATGGCTGCAGCTGCTGACCCTCGGCTCAGCTCTAACCGTTTTTGACTCCTTGGCTTGACGATCTTCTCACCAGTGTAGAGAAGGTCACGCTGAAGCCATAGATCTGCTGAAACCGTGACTCAGACTGCAACATAAATATTCCACACAGCAGCTCAATGTGCACATGTATTTTTAAGTTAAACTATTTTACTTAAACTAGTCTAAGTCTATTTTCTCAGTACTGCTTATTTGCATAAACAAGTTGTTAGTAAGGCCCTGTAGTGCAGTGAATACTCAGAGTAAATTTGTGAGGACAATTGGAAATGCATGGTAATAACTCTGAATAATAATGTGAAAAGAATCCAGGCTTTATAGAATAAATCTGTATTTGATCCTTGATATGGAGGATTTTAAAAAATGACTGGAGTTTTACTGCAAAAGTGTGTTTCTGTTTCAGCAGTTTTTTTTTTCTTTCTTCTGATTTCAGTATGAAAATATACAAAAATATTTTTTTTGGGTCTGGACACACTCTTGGCTGTTAACAGGAATGTCAGACTGTGGTTGCCTAAAGTCATGCACGCTGTTTTGATTGGCAGGTATGAAAAATTGGAAATGAATGCTAGTTATTAACGACTACAGCGTAGAAATCTGGCCACATTCTGTTCAATTTACGGAGCCTGTTCACATGTAGAGGCAGCCCCTGAGCCTAGTGGTGTCATTTCTGCCTGCGGTTCAAACCCTATTACCAAAAGGGGCTTTTTTTTTTTAAAGTGCTTTGCAATTGTCTGCACTTTTTTCACTCGCTACATTTTTAATGGAACTAACTGTTGTGATTTACATTTATATAGCAGATTTTATACAGCACTAAATTATATGTAATGAGTTCCCCCCTACAGTGGTTGTGAAGCAGTAAAGAATGTGATGGGTGACTCTTAGATCCACCTTATGTCTTATTGGTATCTCTGACAGATCTCATTGTGCATGTTGACTGGGTGTGCTTTGCTTACTTGTGTTGTATAAAATGCTGGCTGTGTCAATTCCAGTTTTAAGACTCTTGGGGTGAATGGGATGAAATATATTGATTAAACCCCTTCCTCACACTAGATCTAGGCCACACTATGGTCTCCACAATCTTGCTATATTGTTGCCACTTTGCAAAACCTAATTTCAGTGTGAAGCATATGGTAATATTGGGAAAACAGCAGGAAAATATTTTGTGAGTGTTAGAAAAAAAAGCAAAGCTTGCTGTTTCTCACTACTTGCCAAAGAGGGTTGTATTCTTTACTTATGCTTTCTCATCCATCTTATCAAAAAGGCTATTGCCATTGGTATCACATCTGCACTAGTGTAGTGACCAGATGCAATGCTAATATCATGCTGCAGTATGTACATGCTCAAAATAGTCAGGAGCCTCGTATGCCCCATAATGTGTAAAGGGGACTATACTGTACTGTTGGTGCACAACCGAAAATGAATCAAAGTCAATCTGTACTCTAATTTTTTTATATTGTTGTGTGGTCGTAGTCTGGCTCTCTTTAGGAAAGGGGTTTTAGTCCCTTCGATGTAACAAATGGAGAGATAGTTCTCAAAGTAACGAATAAAGGGAGGCTCTGCAGTCTTTCTGTGTGTTCTGGTGATGAGTGACAATATTTAAAGTGAAATCTCTAATTGCTGATATCACTGAACTGGACAAAATGTGACTGCATAAGAGCCTGATGTCAGATGAAACCAGAAACATGTTTGCTACTGCCATGCTTTTTCCTGCTGATAGAAAATGAAATCCAATGTCTGAATGCCCAGAAACAGACACATATTAGGGCACTTTTGACTGCTTGGATTTTTACGGTCCCGCAGGGAGTTCATTAGAGAAGAAGGAGAATACTTACCCATCCAATTATCCACTTCAGTGTGCTTATCCCCAAGAGTACGTTGATGGAGACACTTATCAGTTATGTTTTGGTTTAATAACGTGCTATTTTACATTAGGCCAGTCAATATCCTGTGGGGGGTCTAGTGTCCAGCAGTTACATAATAAAATATGATTCAAACATCTAATATTAAGCAGACGGAAAATGTGACTCAGTGGGTAACAAATTAGATGGTGCCTGAGATGTGGTCAACCAAGTTTCTTTGCTACTTATCCGGGAATTAAATGTTCATAGGTCTGAAGCCGGTGTTGTAGAAAATGCATCGAAATGGTTTTAGTTTTGTCTTTAATTTATATTTTTTCATCCATCGTGCATCAATATAGTATTCTCCCCTGTAAATTCTCCTGCATATTATATTTTCTGAAACCAGCATGTCCCCAGCTCACAGTTGAAGGAAACATTAAATATTTATCCTCATCACAGCTACCGCCCAGCTGAGCCTGACATTCTTTAAAATGGCTTTTGTCAGACTGGTGTCGAGTCACTTATTTGTGTCGAGGAATCCCTACGGAATGAGATGCTGAATGAGGACTGATTTACCTCACCACCTTCACACTATTTAAGATGCTACATTCCCCAGTGGGTCATTAGATTTTTCTACTGGGTGTGAAGGGAAACTGATGTAAAGAGGAGATTCTTTAATTTAATTAAAAGGTTAGCGTAATAAGGTGAACAATTTTACAACTATCTCTGTGCTCATTTTTTCTGATAATGTATTTCATTTGTTTAGGAGACAGAGGTACCGTGACATGTGCTCATTTACTTAATTGACATGTTACTTAATATGTGGGGAATGGACCATGCACTAGCCATAAAAAATTGATTTACAGTCATGTTCAGTAACTTAGAATATGTGTTCTGATGAGGCCCGTTTGTCAGATTAAAAATATCCTTTGTAAATAAATTCCTTTAAGCAGGGATTAAACATGCTTTTTCCACAAAGCTCACATTTCTGCATTAAAGTGTTTTTTTATTGGTCTGATGTAATATTATAATTTTAAATGTCATGTCATGAAAAATAATCAGAATTAGCAGAAATAAAGGCTTAAAAACGTCCATATTAATCTATACACCGTATTTTTCAGACCATAAGGCGCACCGGATTATAAGGCACATTAAATATTCTTCCCAAGTGTGTAATATCACTCCGCACTGCAAAAAGGGAAGTAAAAGTTAAACTTTTCTTGAAATTAGTGTATTTTCCTTGATTTGAGCAGATAAATAAGACCAATTCATCTCCATCATCTTATTTCAAGTGCAGGATATCTAATTATCTTATTTTAGGGGTAAAAATACTCATTGTATTGGCAAATTATTTAGCTGCTCAAATCAAGGAAAAATATACTAATTTCAAGAAAAGCGTACATAGCTCTCCCCCGAGAGGGAGATCTGTCGGTCTCTGTTGGGAGGACAGAATAGTTGGACTAACCTGCCCGGTTTCTAACACAAGGCCAAAATAAACGTAACTTTTATATTGAATTGATTCACTAGGTGTATTGCTGCTAGCGTGTACTCTGGGCATGGGATGCTTTACATGAATGCACTTCTAGTTTAGACATTACAGTCGGGCAGTCTTGTAGACAGCTCAGGGGTCCTATCAGGTAGTGACAGTGTACTGTAATGCTCCGAATATCCATTGAGACCAGCTAACATAGAGCAACATGGAGCAAATGCCCGACCGAGCCAAGTCTGCTATTTGGAAATATTTCAAACTTGATATACCAACAAGTCCAACAGCAACATGCAATATCTACAACGGGGTGGAGATAAAGTTGTTATATTCAACACCACAAACATGGCAAGGAATATGGTCCATTCAGTCAACAGTAGCAGCGGCTCGGTATCGATTATCGGCCGATACACTCAGCCCAGGTATCAGTATCAGATTTAATCAGAAAAAACTGGATCGGTGCATCGCTAGTTGAGATACAAACAGAATCAGTGTTATTCGCCATGTTGCTTCATGCAACAAGGAATTTGACTTCAGTTCCACTTTGCTCTCAATAATGGCATTTTAAGCACAATACAAAAAAGGTAAATAGAAATATTTTCCTTGAAGTAGTAGACATCTTGAATTGGTGCAAATAAGCATGGTATCGATGTGGGTTATATGAGTGTTAAGTGTTCGTTAGATTCACGGACTGGGGTAAGAAACTGTCTCTAGCACTATTTTAGCGAATGGCCCTCTTTTACCTGAAGGTAAAAGTCTAAATAGTTTGTGTACAGGATGTGTGGGGTCTGCAGGATGTTAGCAGTCTTTTTCCTGACCCTAGACGTGTGCAGGTCCTGGATGGAGGGAAGGTCAGCCCCGATGATTCTCTCTGCAGACCTAATTGTTAGTTGTAGATTGGACGTGTCCTGTTTTGTGGATGAGCCAAACCACACAGTCATAGACGAACACAGGACAGACTAAACAGTGGCAGTGTAGAAGATGGCCAGGAGCTCCTGTGAAACAATGTACTTCTTGAGTTGACGCAGGTTTTACAGTCTCTACTGGGCCTTCTTCCAAACACAGTGTTTTAGGTGCTTGTTCACACCTGCCATTAAAATTCATTCTGAGTAGGGGCGGACTGGCATACTGGACTACAGCCCTGGTGGGCTGGTTGTTAAGCCTGTGGAGGTTTTTTGTGGTGTTAGATGCCTCCTTACCTGTCAATCAGACAGATCTGCTCAGCGCACAGCCACGGAGTGAACCTGTAAACACATGAACAAGCGCCCTAGGGCTGATTCAGTTTGCTCTAGCTCATCATGTCATTCTTCCCTGGAACATAAGGCCTACCTGTCAATCACTGAGGCTATAAGCAACATTGAATAAGTCCACATTAGACGTGATGATGGAGCAGCAAAAACAAACTGCAAAACGTAACGGCGGTGCTGAAGTATTGAGCGATCAAAAAGAAAGCCCTCAAGGAAAGTGCAGCAACAAATTAAAACAATTCTGACTTGTTTGGTGATCCTTTTTTTTCTAGTTCTGGGTCTGGTATACTGTATATACCAGCCATGATGAGCATTGTGTAGTATTTGTTAGATAATTCTAATTTCAAAATGTTCTTGTTGTTATGGTTGTTGCTAATCATTTACACAGCACTTTACACATCACCAATATTAATTTCTTGCAAAGACTGTGGCTGATGATGACCCAAGTGAGGCAATAGACAGCCAGAGGGCCCAAAACTCAGATGTTTATATGGGGAAAAGCAGAAGAGCAGCAGCTTGAACAGCATCCACAAGAACAAAGCAAAGCATTATGGTTGGAATAATAATAATCTACTCACTAACTCTTCCAATAAAACCAGATACTAATATAATTTGGCTAATGATTTTTTTAAGTATTATTCCTAACGATGAAGATATTTTGTTTCAGGCCTATTAACCTAATGAACAAAAGGTAGTTCAATCTGGAGACACTCACAGACAAAAAGAGGTAATTAGAGAGATTTATTGACATAAATTAGAAAAGTTCCTTGGCGCTTCGAGAAGACGTGAAAGCTGCGAATGTCTATGAGCTTGGATGTTCATTTTAGGATTAGGATAAGTGAAGTCTTCCCCCTGGGGTCCGGGGACTGGTGGTGGAGGCCATAGGGGAGAAGTAATCGGGTGAAGCTTGAGAGCATGAAGGAGGAGATGGGGTGTAGGAGGGACGAAGCTCAGCTGATGCTCGGTTGAAGCTCAACTGAATCTGGATGAGTCTTCCAGCTTGATCTTTCGTAATAACTTCATTATTTATAGGCTGAAGGCGATTGTATTCTAGAAAGGAATACTACTAAAGAAGAACACAGAGATGCCCCTCAATCAAAAAACATTTACCTGGAAAGATGGTATAATAAGAAAATGGCCGTCATATAATGACAAGGATCAAGAACTCTTGTGCTTTGTTTGCATGATATATGTTAATACTAGCGACAGTAGTTCCGTCAATGGTGTGACCACCTTCATTCACATACATCTGGGAAATGAAAAGCATAAGCCAAGTGATAAAGTTTGTGGTGTGGCATACTTCACAAAAGACATTTAAGGACATTCTTATTGGTCCTTATATGTCACTTCACAGGCATCTAGTACACAGGCGACGACAAGTTGGTTAAGTTGGAAATGATTTTGTAGAAAGGCAAGAAACTATGTTGGTTTGTTTGTAGTTTTTATAGTTTAATACTTATTTTGGCATCAGGACCACATTATATTGAGACTAGTTAGAAAACTGCCATGCTCAGACCTGTTATACCTAGAGTAAATTATTCAGTGTTCAAACTAATTTTTGTAAAGCACACATTTGATTTGTGAAACATATTTGTTATAACTAAGAATTTTTTCTCAGGAATATGGTTAAAATTTATTTCCATATCCATTATATTCTGGGGGCAGAAGGAGGTTTCAGTCTGGGTGACAATCATGCAAAAGTCTTTACTGGTTACACCTCAAATGAACATGGCTCAGTTTATCCTTGATTACCTGCTTTGGTTGTTATTTACCACAAAAATATTATTATTAATCTTTTCTTTATACAGGAAAATCTCTTGAGACTTATAGACTTTGCTAGATTAAAATAAAATTATTTGAAACCTTACAAAGGCTTTAGCTTGAGAGCACAGACACCGAGGCAAATAACCTGTAAAAACTTCACTTCTATAAGATAATGGCTTGCCTGGCAGCCTGTCAGCTGGTAAATGCATAACTTCTCTATGAACATAAGCATGGTATAAGGTTGCACATATGTGACCTACTTGCAGAAAGCACACTTTATCACTTTCTGACAAAGTACGTTTTTTCGGAATCGGGTCGGAACTCTATACTCATTCCTTAAAACAAGAACTAACATGACCTTACTACCTTTCTGAAAATGTTTTTACTGACAAATATTATAGGAAAAGGGTTAATAAAACTCTTGAAATATGTTAAGATATTCACATGGAGTTCCAATAGTCAATTAAACCTCTTTCAATGTGAAGGTCTTTTTAAATGGCAAAGAAAATGTAGATTTCTCAGAAAATGCCAGGTTCTTTTGACCAAAAATATAATATGCATGTCTTACAACACAATTTTATTAGATTAGATTAGATTAGATTAGATTCAACTTTATTGTCATTACACAGGTACAGGTACAAGGCATACAAATTCATACTGTGATGGGTAGAAATTGGCAAAATGTGTCCACATGGCTTGTTGGGAGTATGGGTTATATTTACAGACAGTACACATAAAAACAAGAAAACTGGAGTTTAGTGTGGGTCTCTGTTATATTGATGATTTAAAAAGGCCTTGATCCGAATTCTAACCTGATACTTGAGATTTAAGTCTCTACTAAAAATGTTCCCTTGGATCAGAGCGTTGAGGATTTTTTTGGAAAATGATGAACCCAACAGAAATACTGCGTAAATACTGGGTTAAGAAGCACATTTCTATTATTTTAAGTTATAATAAATAGTGAGTGAAAACTCTTTTCATTTTGGTAGACTTCTAGTTATGGCTCAGTGAAGAGGAAAGTACTTGTATCCTGCAGCAGAAGCAATAGAGGAAACTATTTGAAACATAAACATTGGCTCGGTGTGAGGAATGCCTTCCTTAGAAGGAAATTCAGAACGAGCTTAATAAAAGTTGTTTAAACTTTGACACGCTTCGGGTGGCTACTTACAGATAGATGCAGCAGCATGCCCTGCTGCATCTATCTGGGCTGGTTGTTTTAACTTAGTTGCCTTGACATTATTTATATGCTAAATCCTATTCAGAAGGGTTAGAGTTAAAATGTTAAAGTTTAAACGTACGTATCAAAAATACGAATCTTGTCACGAACAAAGCTGATCTGAAACCCATCAACATGTGTGCTGTTTCTCATGAGAACAGACGCTGGAGCTGAGTTTCCATCAGCGGATGTTGTTGTGTCAGCCAGTGTTTGTGTTGGTGTGCAGACAGCACAGCTGTTAGCTGGATAGCTAGACACCGTCACGTCCGTTGATCGACTCCTCTGACGTGTGCACAGCTGCCCAAAGACGAGCCTTGCACATGTGCACCACTCACTTCTTCAGCTTGCCTGCAGTGACAGCAGAGGTGTGATACAGACTAGATTAAAATGCAGATGAGAGTAAGATCGTAGTAAAGCTACG
This sequence comes from Fundulus diaphanus, assembly GCA_037039145.1. Taxonomy (NCBI): domain Eukaryota; kingdom Metazoa; phylum Chordata; class Actinopteri; order Cyprinodontiformes; family Fundulidae; genus Fundulus; species Fundulus diaphanus. The sequence continues at coordinate 16,670,067 of CM073124.1, forward strand.
GAGTCCTTCCAGGACCTGGCCAGGTTGAGTCGGCTCCAACGGTGAGCATAAAATACTCACGTTTACAGTAAGGCAGATAAAATCTTTGTTGATCTAAAATCAGGATTCAGAAGCTCTCAAAGGAAAGGGAGAATTTAAGAAATCCAACGCTAATACGTGGAGAAGAAACCCAACAACCAAAGCCCTCATCTTATGAGATGGTAAAAAGTTAATTTTATTGGGTTTTTTTCCCCCCAAAGAGGAATCCTTAAACTTTGTGAATTAAAATATGTGTGCAGTATGTGTATATAATAGTTGAATACTGGCTGCAATCTCTTTTCTGTTTGGTTGAGAATGAGGGAAACTTCTGAAGACAATGCTACCGTTGACTCAGGCATGGACCACGGAAGGCGTTTGAAATTGGTCGGGCCCATCAGGCAATACACGCAATACCACCACCCAATACATGCGTGCGTACATAAAACACCAGCATTCCCCTGACCACACAACTTATTTGTGTCATGTGATACAAGCTAAACAATTTTTTAGATACCAGAATATATTGCTTTCTCACAGGCTGTGGTCCCTGAACGTGATAAATGTGTCTGCCATAGACGTTATAATTAAAAGTCGGCGAACATTTTTTTCCCCTTTTTGTTCTGACATTCAAAAACAAACTCCCCGGATTTATTTCCACTTGCGATCATTATATTACAGCTGACACAATAGGTTATTAACAGAATAAAAACAGTTTGAAAAGAAATGTCACTCACCCGTGCTCTACATATTCCCAGAGAAGTGTCTCCATCTGTCATTATGCTGGATGAAGTCCCTGACTATACTCAAAACACCTACTGTGGTCAAAACGTCCCTGTGTGCTTCGTTAGCCTTAAAGTTTTACAGACAATCAAATGGCGTAAAATAACAAGATCCTTTTTTTGACACGATGCCAGCTAAGGTAAGGGAACTGCAGCTGCTGTCGCTTCACCCGACGCTGAACGTGAACCCCCCGGGGAAGCTTCAGAAGAAAAGTCTGCTGCTCCACCTGGCTGGTATGCCGCTCTACCAGACACTGACAGCCTGGGATGGTTCACTGCTGGCTCGGGTAACAAAGTAGCGTCCACAAGCAGCGCCAGGTGGCCAGCGTTTTTGTGGGAAAAGTTTTTTTTTTTTTTTTTTTTACATCACATGACATAATCAGCCCATACATTTTTGTGTACAATAATTTATCACTCTCTCTTTGGAGAATGATGTCGCTGCTTCCATAATGTGCATTTAAAAAAAAGAAGATGGATGTTTGATGATCACAAGTAGGCAGGCCCGTGGCCCTACTGCTTACGCGGCCCTTGGATCCAGGCCCTTTTGTTTCTACTTAAAAATCTAAAAGAAGATTAATAATTAAGTCAGATGTCACACTTTCCGGTGTTTACCTAAAGGAAAGAGTTCACTGCTAACTTGATTTCGTTCATCACGTTATCTTATCAGTGCATATCAATTTTGATGTTTTTCAGGGTTCTCAGTGCTGCTGGTGTGTAGTAAGAGCAGCAGCAGTAGCAAGTACTATTGTAGTAATCTATTTTTCCTGTTCGCTTGGGTTTGATATGCTCTGACAAAGAGGCCATTTTCTCTTGCTCGCTCTTCCAACTGGAAAATGACAGTAATTTAAGTGAGGCTGTTAAGTGTATTTTCTAAGTCAGGAAATAGTTAAGAAATAGCTATTCATCTAAAATTTGTATTTCCCTGTCATACACAGTGAGCAGGGTGGTAAGGGAGGTAAAAACAGATCTCCCAAACTTACTATTAAATAACTGCAGCAATGATTGCTATTTTGTGGATCACCAACATTCCACAACAACTGCTAGATACTGTCAACTTGGTATCTATTTGATTTGGAGACCAGGAAAAAAGGCGTTTCTGTCCTAGCATTGTAAATATAAACAATGAGTAGTAATGTCTACTGAGACTTTAGATAAAACTATGATTTGATCAGATGACACTGAGAATTAACTTTTTTGCCTTTAAATACAGGTAGGGTAGGTGTGAAGAAAACAATGGAGGTATGGAAAAATAATTCATGCCTACTGTTAATTAAGGTTGAAAAGGTGTGATGAGTTGGGGTTTAGTTCTCTTTCAAAGACCCTTTAAACCTTGTTAGAGGGCATTGGATGGGCAACTCTTTCAAATACTGGGATATTTTAAATAGAAATCTGGTGACCTTTGGTAGAAAATGTCTTGATCTGCAAGAATTTGTGTTTGGTTTGTATGGTTTGGTCAGAGGTCTGGAACCTTGGTTCTTTCGTTTCCAGTCATTCCTGTGATTTAAGTTATTTATTTAGGTTTTCGCATTTTCTCAATGCTCACTTGTGTTTAATAACCGTGGGTTCTGCTAAGATATTGTTCCCCCTGTCTGCCTGTTTTCTGTCATATCATCATCCCTCAGTTGTCGTTTTCTCCTCCTAGCTGTTATGCACCACCTGTTTTCTCTCCACTAATCACCTTTCTCAGTATTTTTGCTCCTTTGTTCATTCATTTTCAGATTATGTTTCCCACTTGTTAATTTTTTTCTCTCCTAATTTTTTTCCAATCCAGCATTACCCCTACCTTGTGGTTTCAGTTAGGTCCCAAAAAACATGAAGGAAAACTGACCTAAATCATGTAGAAAATGTATGGGTTGTGATGAAGAGGAGGGAACATAGATACGACCATGGACTCTGGATGATCTAGAGAGAGAGATTATCAATAAATGAAGGAAGAAAGATCCCTTCCATTGTATGTTTCACTCCTATAAAATGTAAATGCACTCTTATCAAAAGCTGGATTGTTCTCTAATGTTTCCCGTGTGATCATACTTATGCAGTGAAAGCTGAATTCATTTTAAGGCTTGTTAAAGATCTTTACCAAAGGTGCCAATGTGGGGGATGCTATATAAATAACTATAAGTCACCTGCTTCTTGCCTTCTTCTCTTCCACTAAACAGCTTTTTTAGATAAAATAAAATCACAAATATTTAACAAAATACACAATGCAATCCATGCGGGATCACAGGTGCTATAGTGCCAATCTTCAATGGTAATTTGGCAACAAGGGGTGTACATCCTGGACATGTCCCAACAGACACCCTGTGGATAATTATGCGTATAATCGATGTAAAGCTTAGTTCCTACGCCATTTGTCTTATTTAAAACTGTTGTTAATTAATACTTCTAGTAATTAATTTCCTCATTACTGAGAGACATTCCAGGACTATTGTGTGTCTTATCCTCTTTTACAGCATCCTATTTAATCCAGTAAGGCTCACATCGGACTATCAAATGAATACCACACAAGCGTTGTTTACCTTTTAAGATTTAAAATTGCATGGGCTTTGATTGCTTTGCAGATCTATGCATGGGGAAGAAAAGTGTGGCTTTTTATCAAACCCTTGTATGCCTTGCAGCAGCTGAAGTGAACGGCAAGTCAATTGCCACGTTGTTTATTGATGTGAGCCGCTGATGAGTTTGCTGTTAATCCAGATTTATTATTTGATGACATGAATTTGAATAATGAGGAAAAACCACAGATTCAGACTAAAAGGATATTCATGATGATGGCAGCACTCAAATGCCATGATAAATTGCTTCTGGTGGTAAAATGTGCCTGGAAGCAAGTAGGACTTGTGTTTGTGAGAGAGCTGTTGCCGTATGACGATGCCAATCGTTTTGGTCTATTTGTTGGTTAACAGTAATTTGGTTGTGAGTTTCTATATTATAAAAGTGGACATATTAAATACACTGAATTATAAATCAACTTGACGTTGGAGGTTAAAAAGAAGACAGGTACTAACTATTGTGTTTTAACATAAGGGCTGCTAAAGGAGAGACAGCCAAGTTGGTTGTTTCAAATGATAATGCCTGGAGGGCCAAGGTGGTTGAATAAAGACTCTTTCTCGTCAAGCTCCATGCTGAGCACAGAAATGCAAGGTTATATAAATGTTATAGTACCCAGACTCTTAATGTGACATTGACAAAGCTGAGAAAGCTGTTTAATGCAAAGAATCTCTAAAAGTTGATTGGTATCCCTCTTTAAATGTATTTAAAAAAATCTATTTCCTCTAAGAAAGCACATGTATAAATTTGAGCAAAAATAATGGTGTAAAAATGGAGAAAGAGGTATATATCCTTTTAGATTTCAGTTGTCCTGTAAGTGCCTGATATATTACTGTGTTGTATCTCTTCAACCCAAAGGAAAGTCAACAGGATGGAGGCTGCAGCAAATAATAGCTTGCAGGGATTATTTGTCATGAGCATGCTCCACTTATTCTCACATGCCTGCAAACTCTTTAGGTGCAGATTTGCAGCTCCTTCGCAATGTTGTGGCGGCAAAGATTGTAGTCCCAAATTATATGGATATAAAATCAGGAAACCTGATTGTATTCTATTGGGATTTCATAATATAGACCAACCCAAGCTAATATAGGATTGTGAATTGGAAGGAAAAGGATACAAGGTTTTCATTTTATTTTTTATTTTTTTTTTTACAAATAAAATTGGTTTACTCTGCTCATTTTACTGTGAAACCCCTAAATAAACTCAACCAACTGCTCTCAGAAGTCAGCTGATTAGTAATTTAATGTCAGTAAAATACTTTGAAGGCCTTAAAGATTTGTTAGACAACACCAGTAAACAAACAGCATCATGAACACCAAGGAACATTCAGGGAGACAATTGGTCAGGAAGACAGTTGTTGGGAAGTTTGACTCAGTGCTCTGGAGGGGCGGGTCTTTGGCTCCTCACAACCACTATTGAGCATTTTTCTTCTGAAAAAACATACACAAGCACACTCGCACAAACATCTACAGATTCAGTTCTATACAGGAACCCCCCCCCCCATATCTCAGAGGGCACTGATAAAATTCTATTTGAAAAATGTAAAGTGTATGGTACTGCTGCAAAACTACCAAGCCTGTTTTGTACAGGAAAATGTATCTTTAGATGTATCTTTAAATTTTTGAAGTGGGTGGAGACATATTCCAAAAGACATGCAGCTGTAATTGTTTTCACTTAATGGGGCTGTATACAAATGGCACGCCAGATCTTTCTGATTTTTGTTTGCAAAACTTCTTTGAAAGCTACATAGTATTTTACTTTTGCTTCACAATATGAACTGTTTTGTATCGGTCTTTGACACAACTTCTAGTTGAATACAGTCAAAAATAATCAGTATAGTCATTGCAACATACATTCCAATGAAATTTGTCCTCTGCATTTAACCCCTCCCTTAGGGAGCAGTGGGCTGCCACTGTGTGGTGCCCAGGGAGCATTCTGGGACAAAGGGTCTTGGTCAGGGACCCAGGGTGGAATTCTGTTGGAGTCAAACCAGGAACCTCGCAGCCTGTTCAGGACGCAAGCGCCTCGCTCTCTAACCACTAGGCCACCAATCCCTCCGACATATTTAAGACTGAGACTGTTAAAATCTAAACGCGTCTAAATATGTTGCCAGGTAATGAGTGAGGTACACACTAAAAGTAGTGAATGGAGTTTGGTTAGGTTTGGACTAGCCTTTAAATGTACTACAGTTTACAAGACAGTATAAAGTACATTGGAAAGTTGTTGAATAAATAGCTTCAACACTGGAAAAAACAGAAGTAGTAAAATCCCCCCCACCCAAAAAAAAAACAACTCAATATTTAAAACAATTATAATGTGCGATATTTCAAACTTTTACATTTAAGCCGCAGTATTATCATTGAGATTAAGCTGTTGTGAGTAGGAGCATGATAGGTAATGTCCTCTCATTGGTATTTTGTTTCTTAGGGTTTTTCCTCAAATTTCTGTTTCAGGTGAGGATGAACATTTTTCAGGTTCACAGTTTTCTAATTCGTTTTCTTCTTTATTCCCTGATCCAGTGTCACAAAGAGGTACGGAGATTGCAAAGAATCTGCTGAAATTTCTGACAAGCTGATGAAACAGCCACAAGTTGTAAAATCCCATAATTTAGCAGTCTTTGAAAGAATATTCTTTGAAAGAAATGTAAAAGAGCCTCTGTGGACAGAGCTACGGATCAACAAGTTCCCAGCACTGTTGGGCATTTTTACTTCTTTTGCTTTTAGTTTCTTTGGAAAGCAAGTCAGTGTATCATATAGTCTATCAACCAACATAAACAGGTCACTTCTGCTCATTTCTTTTATGAAAGGGGAAGATTTTAGAATTGAGTTATTTCCTCTACTGCACTGCTGCACTTGATTTAAGCGTTCACCCACCTACCAAATCCCACTTTAACCTCTACTGACACACAGGATGATAAAGTACAAACTGTAAGGTGATTGCAGGAGATAGGAGAAGAGAGGAACTAATACTCTGAGCGACTTATGTCCAGAATGAAAAAGAAAGACTTTTGAAAATATTTTATCAGCAGAGTGAAACGTAAATATTATGCACATGGATTTTTTTCTTCTTTTGAAAGAAAAATACTGTGCTCTAAAGTGGCTTAGCTGTAGAGGTGCTGTAAGAGGTCAAAAACCTTTTAGACTATATAAAAAAACTAACTCACTTTATCGTGACACTGCAGTATAATTCTTTTTTTCGAATGATTGTTAAATATAGGTAGTTAAAGTAAAATTCCCCATTAATGCATTTGGAAAGAAAACACAAGGATAGAAAACAATAATTCTCTTTATATGGTATCAAACTAAGCAGCCACAAATCCCTGGTGAGGCCTGCTTCATATTTTTCCAACAGGAGTTAAAACATTCACCCAGAAACTCTGGTCACCTTACGTCTTTGCAGATCAGAAAGCTCAAGTTGCATCTCATCTCAGTGTTTCTGCACAATCTGGAAATGTCTGGTAAAGTACTGAATATAAATGAGGTATTTTTCTAGGTGTGGATATGTATGAAGAAAGAAAATAGAGTACGGAAAGCAATTTGTATGTTTTAACTCATCTCCCAGTGTACATCAAATTATATTGTATTTCGAAAAGTTGCTTCAATAGTTGTGTTTTTACAGCAATATTATATGAAATACATGGTTATTATAATGCCAACCCTGATTTTCCTCTTCTACATCAAACCTTGGGTTTACGTTTTAGCCATAATTCTCTGACTAAAAATGACAGATACTCACATTCTCAAATGATAATATATTGCAGCACCTATGATAGGGTTAAAAGAAATGAAACATGTAATTTTTACTCTCAAAAACAGTCTTGCCATGTATGTTGGCATTAGGGCTGGACGATAATTCAATAACAATATATATCGATCGATAGACGTGTGGCGCGATAGAAAAAAATACGGTCGATAAAAGTTCGATAGAAACAGTTTCCCTTCCTTCCTTTCAGCCTATCATATTAGTTGATGCTACAGTCACTACTTCCTCTCAACCAATCGTAATCGCGGACCCAGGCACGCCGTCACAAAGCGCCGCCCTCTCAAACCACAAGACAGAGCACGTGAATATGTCGCAACAAGGAGCGACGGAGGAAACGGTCCCAAACCGAGGTTTTACTAGTTCGCCAGTCTGTCAGAAATAAACCACAGTGATTTGTAAAACTTGCAAGGAACCGGTAAAAACAAAGTCTGCTAACGCAACCAACTTGTTTCATCACGTAAGCCGCTGACACCCGCAGCAGCGCGAACTCAGGTCTCTTAAGTTATTTTTCTTTAAAAAAAATATGTTATGGTTAAAAAAGTTGGTTAAATAAAGAATTCTGTGTTTGTGTTCTTTATTAAAATTAAATCATTTAGCAATATCAAAAAATATCCAGGCAGAGCTGTACATAAAATATGGTTTCAAATATTTTCAATAATTATCGATATCGATCAATATGCATTTTTTTTAATCGATAAGCTTTTTTTCTATATCGTCCAGCCTTAGTTGGCATATTAGAAGACTCACTTTGGTGGGTGTAGATGGGAGGGAAGAAATTACGTTTTATGGAAAAGGTTTTGATGCTCTGCTGTATTGTACAGTGTTGGTGTATTGACGATGGTGCTGAATTCACAAAGTTCCACTTCACCAGGATTGGGTATGTTACCTTTGCAGTGACATTATCCTCTCTTTTTACTTTATTTCATACTTTAGGGTTAATTGAATATCTTAAATGCCTTATGAAGGCCTCAAGTGGTTGAACTTTTATCTGAATTAATCAGAAAGTAGACCGCAATGCTAGAGTTAGTCAGTCAAGTCCCTTCAAGCACTCGGCATGCTGAGGTAAGTTAGTTTTCATCAGTGCAGAGCTTACAGGGACCGTGGTTCCCTCCATCCCCTGGATGATGTCACAGCTAACAGAATGCCAAACCGGGTGTACCTACTATGAGGAGAAAAAAGATAGAGAACATAAAGCTAAAAGTTGAAATAACAACAAACAATGCAAATTGGAGAACAATAGGAGAACTCAGCAGAGTGAGAAAAATAGACTCTGATGTCCTCCAGCAGCCTAAGCCTATAGCAGCATAACTATAGAGGTAGCTCAGGGTAACATGAGCCACTCTAAATATAAGCTTTGTCAAAAAGGAAGGTTTTAAGATTAGTCTTAAAAGTAGACAGGGTGTCTGCCTCACGGACCAAAACTGGGAGTTGGTTCCACAGGAGAGGAGCCTGATAGCTAAAGGATCTGCCTCCCATTCTACTTTTAGAGACTCTAGGAACCACCAGCAGACCTGCAGTCTGAGAGCAAAGTGCTCTGTTAGGAACATACGGGGTAACCAGAGCTCTGATATATGATGAAGTTTGATTATTAAGGACTTAACGGGAAGGAGAATTTATATTCTATTCTTGATGATCAAACACAATTATCAGATTAAGTGTTAATTTCCCTTTGGGATTAATAAAGTATTTTTAGTTGAATTTAACTGAATGAATGTTACCATTGTTATCAATGGCAGTGGTAGTTATTGTGGTTGTAATATTTTTAATAATTTTCTCATCAAGACCGTCAAAATGTCTGCTATATTAAATTGTATATGTTACATTTAAGTAGCTCAGTCAGAACGCTGGTTGTCTTCTATCTATCGATCCATAAAGATCTGCCATAAACATACCTTTGACATGAAAAATATATAGGGACTCTGCCAGCTGTTGGAGTTGTTTTTAAGGTAAAAAAATTAATTTGGTTAAAATTTCAATTTGATTTATATATAGCTTAATTTTTATGCATCTTATGTATAAGCCTCATACAGGATGTTTTAATATTCGTCTGGTAACAGTCCTTTTATCTGACTCATCATGTTTGCCATTTTAAAGATAATCCCAAGGAAACCTCATTTTAGTGTGTCAGAGGAGCTTCAGCTTGCCGAACACAAAACCTCTCAGTCGCATTGTGAAAATTTGTCAGCTGCTACAAATGCTTGCTATGATAAGATAAAAAAGAAATTTGCTAATATTGCGTCAGAGGGGGTCAGATGCTGCCGTTTTCTCATCAGTTAACAATCACAGCTTCTATTCTTCTTACTAAGTCAAGACACTAACTCAGTGTTAACTGACAGGCTGAGCGATGTGTCTAAGGTCTATATTCTCCCTCGGGGATTTCAGCTGCAAGCAAATCTCACCCTTCTGTTTTTCTGTCTGTTGTTTAAATTAGACTTGGACCATTCCTCATGATACCAGCTGCCGGGGATGTGCTGGATAAGTTTATTTTCCTCTCCTGTTATTCGTAGATTTCATTGTGCTCACATTACTCTCTGAGAGATGTTGGTTTTAGTACTGCAAGTTTCAGCATATTAGATGTGGTATTTTCTTCCTTTCTAGTATGTGATTCAGAAGCTAATCAGTGACTTGCAATATTTTAGTCTTCTGCGTTCTGCTCTTTCCCAACAACATGCTTTTCTTACATCCTGTAACATGTTGCTTGGATCAAATATGTGCTTCTTCCTGACTCCTTTGTGTGCTTGTCTGTGTTTGCTTGAGTCTGAAAGTGTGTGCGGCCTCATTATTACATTCAGGTCAGTATCAGGCTGATCGCACGGACAGGAGAGGGTATTGGGGGGGGGGGGGGGGGGTGGTTGTGTCAGAGCAGATAGCGAGAGACAAACTGTGACCCATAAAGCCGCCATAGTGTGATCCAGATGGACGGGCTGTGTGGACCCCCTGTCAGGGTCTCTCTGAACTGCCAGTCGGAAACATGTGAGAGGGAAAAGATGTCTGGCAGGTGTCTTTCTGCATGACTCATTCTGACTTAAACTGCCCTCCATGCCAAACAGTGACAAGAAGACAACTGCTTTCATGTGGGCCGTGCAATCTGCTTATATAATTAAATGCTGTGGCACATTATGCTCTTGATTTCCTCTGATAGTGTTGTGGCATTGATACTTCAAGGTTCTACAGTACAACCCCAGTAGGCCTATACAGCATTTTATAGTGGTATTGCAATAGTCTTGAATTTATTTTGTTGTACTTTATGTGATAGGCCTAGCCAAAATAGCCCATAGCTGTTTCACATGTTTTTGTAAATGACAATCTGAAAACTGTGGTTTATCATTTGTATACAGCCCTATTAAGTGAACATTTGTTCACCCATCATTCACTATTTCAGCTGCAGGTCTTTTCAGGTATGTCAATACAAGCTTCACACATCCAAAGAAAGCTTGTAACCCATTTGTCTTTGCAAAAAAGCTCAAGCGCAGTACGAGTGGACAGAGAGCATCTGTTAAACATCAGTTATTTAGCATTGAAACTGATTGTCAATATGATCTCAGTTCAGACTTTGAATGGGCCGTTCTAACATATGATTGAATATGTGTTGATCTAAACTATTCCATTGAAGCTCTGGCTGTATGTTGAGGGTTGTCATGCTGGAAGATGAACCTCCACCCCAGTCGTTAGTATTTTGCAGACCCTACCAAGTTTTCTCCCAAAATTGACTAAAAGCAGAATGCTGCCATCACCATCTTCCATTATGTCGAGGTGGTGTTCAGGGTGATGTGGAGTGATAGTTTGGCTCTTTTGCTGCTATTTACTAATTTTGTGACTTAAAAAGGCATCTGTTGCCTCTGGACAGTTTTAGGAATATCACAGTAACGGTGGCTGAAAACAAGTGTGCCACACTTTTCAGATTCTAATTTTCTTAAAAGTTAGAAGACTGGCTACATTTCTTGTCACTTTATTCCACATTACTTTGTGTCGGTCTATCAAAGAGACTGTCCAAAGTGATGCCCACGTCCCATGGTCCTTGGAATGATTTTGTGAGGCCCCCCAAATAGAAATCTTTAAATGGACAATTGTAGGTACCACAAAGTATTTTTCTTTTACCACATTTTTTGCTTTTACTTTAATTCAATAATAGGGTGTAATGAACCCACAGTGTCTGAGGACCCATTCATTCAGCTGACACAGAAATAAACGTTTTATAAAGTTTATTGAATGAACTTGTGTTGCTGGAACAGGAGCGCGCACTGGAACCACTGTGGGAAAGAGGACAGGTTTATTGGCTGATAACAACTCAGTGTGAATATTAGAACACTGAATAAAAGCCACTAACCTTCTCAGATGCTGGGAGGTTGCACTGGCAGGAGAAATCCAAGGAACGAGGCAGGCTGATAACAGGAAGGCAATCAAGGAACGCTGGATGGTTTACTAACAAGGTGGTTTTCAAGAATCTGGCAGTTACACTTTGGAATATATAGTTCTCCTCCCGGATGCAGTGACTCTACTTAATTGGAGCCTCTGCAAGTGTACCTGCTCAGACCTTGATTACCTGTGCAGAGCGGCTGCAGGAGAAGGGAATGACATCATGAGACTGCAGACAGGGGTTTCACAAGCAGGAACAGACAGAATCATTACATAGGGCCAAAGACATTCAGTAACTTTTACACAAACACAGACTTGGGGACAACTATTCCTTATACCTGGCTAATTAAAGGAAGGGTTTTTGAAGAAAGAACGACTTGTATCCTGTTCTGACCCGTCTAGGGGTGGCCAGATCACAACATGAAAGATCCATCTTTGTCGGACCTCAAGCAGCCAACACAGTTTTTAACATCTTATATTGACATTTATTTTAAAGTAGATGTTACAATTAGAGTATATGACTTCAGAGTGAGCTATAATGGCAAACACAAACAAAAGGAACTATCTTAAGATTAACCCAAACTTACCTAGGGGAAAATAAACAAACCAAATGCCAAAAAAAAACTTACCTCCCTAAATAAAATAAACAGGAGAAAACTAGATGCTAAAAACAAACGGCAGCTCACTCCTACAACTCCATAATGTACAGAGGATGGATGACAAGAAACTCGCAACTTTTTGTTTGGTAAAACAAAAATCACAATATGTGTACTTTAGTATTGTTTTATAATATAATAAAATATCAGATTTTTGTGGCCCTCTAGTACTTTCAACTTGACATTTCTGGTTAGGACACTTCTAATTAATGTGATGTTATTAGATTTTGCCAGAATATTTATTCATAAAAGCAATACTTGATTTTTGCTAATTAAAAGCTAAATTAGTTACAAGTTGTCCCTTTAAGTGCAGATCGGTGAACAATAGATGCCAGCAATAAAATACAGAAAATAAAGTCCTGCTGTAAAAGCCATCCCTTTTCATATTCAAATATTATGCAAATAGGTAGATTTTTTTTTGCAGAATATGTTTGACTCTAAATTAGATCCTCCTTTACTTACAAAAGGTTCTGTTTCATTGTCTGAAATACCAGAAAAATTTGCAAAGTCTGTTAAAATGTCAGAAAGGTGAAACTCTGTGACATTCAGACAGCTCTCTTGGTTTTTCTCTATGAAAGGTGCTGCACCACAAACAATACCAGTAATAGTCCCCCATTACATGGGTTAAAAGGCATGAATAACGTGACACGTCTGACAAGAAGCATGGCTTTAAATTTCATTCAATCCGTCACTTATTGCTCCTAAAGACTGGGGATTTTGAGTTTTTATTATGATGATAAAAAAAGCTAACAACTTTAAAGGTAGATTTCACAAAGTTAGATTTAGAAAAAAAGGGCACATTTTAAGAGGAAATTAAGAGGAGATTAAAAAACACAAGATTATGTGGCAAGAAAAGAATAAACGTATGAAAAATATAACTTTTTATGTTTGTTTACTATGAGGACCGTCATGTTATCAGAAATCATTGAGACCCAAACTGTATCTATTACATTGCTGCCTAATGTATTTCTCAAATTATATTGTGTATTTTATCAGTGTTTAAAAATGCTGCACTTTGAACACATATGCATACAGATCCATTATAGAATAGCATGTCTTCTTCCTTCCTGCACATCATTTCACTGTAAAATCAAATATGTGTTTTTACAGCAAATATTTTAACTAGCTTTTCAAACTGGTATTTTCAAACTGCTATCATAGTCAAATATTTACCACAACTTTTTATGTATTGGTGTATTTCAAACACTTGTGAGAAAAGATATGTTGCAGTCGTTACACCTAAAAAGGTGTTGAGACAGAGCCACACAGTTGACACCCTTGGGGAGAAAATAGGATCTTTATCGTTTTGATAGTGGTGTTAACCTTGAAAGGTGGCTGTGCTGTTGCAAAACGCATGGGCATTAGTGACCATGGTCATCCAGGAAAAGGGAAGGGAGCGACGCCTGGATGTGCCCTCTCACACAGACCAGGTTGCCTGCAGCAAACTCCCTGTTGTCGTTTTTCTTTGTGGGCCACTGGAAATGCCGTTAGAGTAGGGAAAATGTTTGGCCTCCACTGAGATTACAGGAAATCATTTTACAAGAAGACACCTATTGCTCTGAAACAGAATATATATGAAAAAAAATCTCACATGACATTTTCCTGTTGCCTCTAAATCCAATTTATGATGCTCCCTTCAAAATGGATTCTTCGCGTTCAGATTATTCAATTGAGTTTTAAAGGTTTCACTGCATAATCAGCCGTTAAATATTACGTTGATTTTTGGGATTACCCTTCATCATGAATTTATGCTCCCTAATCAAATTCAATTCATTTCAATTCAATTTTATTTATACAGTATAGCGCCAATTCATGAAACATGTCA